>CAIGQV010019088.1:12375403-12387931 GCA_903798115.1 Danio jaintianensis
AGCCTGGAAATGGCCAAAACCATCCTAGGCTGGTTTAAGCTGGATTTTTCAGCAGGGATCTCAAGGTTGAGTAACAAAATAGGCCAACATGATATGCATCTCTCAAGAAAAACAACAGCAGTTCAATCTGGGGATTGATATTGAGGAGAATGAGTGGCTGGACATCCTTTCCAATGTAGGTAAAAATAAAAGAGAAGTTGGAGGAAAGTTCATTCAGTACAAAATAATACATAGACACTACTACACACCATCCAGACTCTAAAGGATGGGACTAGCTGGAAATAATCTGTGTTGGAAATGCAATAAAGAAGAGGGTACTTATTTACACATGATCTGGGAATGTTGCTTAGTTTACCCATTCTGGTGTAAAATTGTTGGAATAATTGAGGAGTGGCTAGGCTGTGAGTTATCTGTAGTGCCACGGCTATGCCTTGTGGGCGACAAACTAGTGATACCTAATATAGGTAAAAAATTCCTTTATTCTTCTCAAGATTGGATGCATTACAGCAGCTATGATGATCCTACGTAATTGGAAGTGTCCCAGAATGCCAGAAATGAAAGAGTGGATGGGATGATTGAAATTGCATCGTACGAGTGTATGCTGGGAGATTAAATAATGAGGGAGAAGCACATAGAAAATGGGATAATCTCTGGCGACATTTAAAATTGGGATAGATGAGTAGGTATTACAAAGGTACCACAACCTTGATTTCCATATATGTTTACTATATGTTGTTTTTCTAGGTTGAATTTTCTTGGTGCGACAGGTGGCTGAATATGTAACACGTACAGTATCATGTGTATGTGTAGTGTGAAGTGTTCTTTGTTCTTGGCTGTTGAACAATAAAAAACAACAGTTCAATAAAAAAATCCATTCATTCATTTTCTTTTCGGCTTAGTCCCTTTATTAATCAGGGGTCGCCACAGCGGAATGAACCGCCAACTTATCCAGCATATGTTTTACGCAGTGGATGCTCTTCCAGCTGCAACCCATCACTGGGAAACACCCATGCACTCATTCACACTCATACATTACGGACAATTTAGTTTACCCAATTCCCCTATAGCGCATGTGTTTGGACTTGTGGGGGAAACCGGAGCACCCGGAGGAAACCCACGCCAACACGGGGAGAACATGCAAACTCCACACAGAAATGCCAACTGACCCAGCAAAGACTCGAACCAGCGACCTTCTTGCTGTGAGGCGACAGCGCTACCAACTGAGCCACCGCATCGCCCCAATAATAATCTTTCCATATTCTTTTAATTTCAACATTATTAAAATCTTTAAGTAGGAATTCTCTTCTAATTGGATTTGGAAATTGTGACTGTAAAATTAATGATTTTGTTAGTGCATTTGCTATCACAGAAAGCATAATCATTGACAGACAGTTGCCTCAATTTTGGAGAGGTTCAGGAATATAAAATATATTCTTTAACTAATGAGGTTAAAGCTACTGGAATGGCCCTAATCATTTTATTATAATGGTTTACAGTACAGGGTGGCGCGGTGGCACAGTGGGTAGCAGTGTCACCTCACAGCAAGAAGGTCGCTGGTTTGAGCCTCGGCTGGGTCAGTTGGCATTTCTGTGTGGAGTTTGCATGTTCTCCCCGTGTTCGTGTGGGTTTCCTCCGGGTGCTCCGGTTTCCCCCACAGTCCAAACACATGCGCTATAGGGGAATTGGGTAAGCTAAATTGTCCATAGTGTATGTGTGTGAATGAGAGTGTATGGGTGTTTCCCAGTGATGGGTTGCAGCTGGAAGGGTATCCATTGCGTAAAACATATGCAGGTAAGTTGGCGGTTCATTCTGCAGTGGTGACCCCTGATTAATAAAGGGACTAAGCCGAAAAGAAAATGAATGAATAGTTTACAGTACACTGCAGCTGGAATTTCTTACAAAACTCTCCATAGCAAAATGCCATTATCATCCAAAGAATGTGCAACTGCCCAAATCCCTTTAGCATTCCATTCCTCAAAAAATACTGACTTTCTACCAATTTTTACATATCTATTGTTCCAAACGGGAGTGCTGTGGGGACTTAAATTATGCTTGAACAGTAAAGCAACACCTGCTGATGGAAATTAGAAGGTTTCACTGGCAAGCAGATATACAATTAGTACAACACCAAAAACGTTGTACAAATAAGTGTAGAACAAGTGCAACCTGCCCCTTTTTTGCACATTACTACTTACACGTTTGATAATTGTTCGTCAATCATATATGCTCTACCACTGTTACTAATCCTATTAATAATAAATAAAATTTAAGTATTAATAATATACTACTACTACTACTAATAATAATAAAATCTACATTTTAAAACGTTTCCCTCCCATTTCTGTGTTGCAAAGATATTATGAAACCCCCATATTTTGGTGAATTATCAAAAATAAAAGATAAAGGACAAAACTGTATGATTACAAAAACAATATTAATCATTTTTGGTAAAATATAAATTTGTAAACTCTTTTTTTCCCATTCTGTTGTAACAGCTTAGCCCATATTATGTGCCTATAAATTTACATTGATATTATTGTTTTATTAATAGAACTAACATTAACCATCATGTTTATTTTAAATAAAGCCTACCACGAATTATCCAGACATACTGTATTTATTTGCGTTTAACAAATTGCGCATTAAATATAAAACAACGACAAAATAATATTCCAACGAAAAACAAAACATATGGACATATTAAGAAATAATTTCGTCTCCTTTAACTTTGTTTTTCGTTCGCCCTTCTACGCTTCAAACTGCATTTGAGTGACGTGTGACGTCAAAGAAGGCGGGATTTTCATGGAAAGTGCTGGAAAGAATCAAAGCACCACCAGTACTTACGCCTGATATTCTTCCGATGCGAAACGTAGTGCGATCGATTATGGTTTGTTAAATGCATTTATTGAACTACATTTTCACATTATATGATAATTTTTTGATTATTATAACGAAATTAATTTCTACATAATAAAAATGTGATATAGCCCATCTCATTAGTACAGCTCACATTTCGCACGCATCTTCCTAAATGTTATCTGTTTTGTAGTAACTCTGTGGTCATCGTATGATTCTCCAACATTTGTTCACGTCATGTATTGTCTTGGATTGTTTTAAAAAGTAATTTACAAGCGTGCTTAATATTTATTCATAATAATATGCATTTATAATAACAACATTTAATATATAACGGAATTGTTTCAATACAAATCAACTCGTTTTGAGGCCTTTCTCTCAAATAACATCCATACGAATTTCTGTTAACCATATCAAGACGTTTTTACGTTGTAAAATGTGTTATTTCGGTCATTTTTTGAATATTTGTACTATTGTATTATTTTAATTAATTAGACTGTATCTATATATATGATGTAGCTAATAAAACACTGCATTCCTAATAGATAATAAATACCATTTACCCAAATAAAGAGTGTAAGATGTCTTTGTTGTAAGTGTGCAAGCGGCCCACAGTGAGTCAGCGCGGAGGGATACATCCGCACATTCAGAGGCGGAGTATAAAGAAAAGAGCCGCGCACGCGAGAATCCCTCCTCTGCTTCCCTGAGTATCAGCGTAGGGGAGATCAGCTGGTTCTCTGGCGATTAAAACATCAAAAATCAACGAAACTAACCAAGGTAAACCGTCTATCTCAATCCACATAGATTAATTATAATCTTAGGAATTATTATTGACAAATAGAACGAGGTTTAATGTCGAAAATAATTATTTATTTCATTCTCCGCACCACCGGTAACGTAATTTTTTATGACGCGGATGCCGGTTAACGGTCAATATATCACTATTAGTCATTTAAATTTATATTTATTTTAAACTTAATCGTCCATTAATGTGACGTTACGGTTAATATTATTTTTAAAGATATGTATTTTTATGGTTGTTTAACGAGGTGTTGAGCAGGTGTATTCGGTTACGATGCTGTTAAACCGTTGTTTAACGTTATGTAATTCGAGATTATATAATTTTGGTAATATTTCGCCATAATTCATATTCATTTCTATTCGCGTTCAGACGTACATGACCTGACTGTGTGACTGCTGATTTTAAAAACTCGTATGTCTGAAATTAAAGTTAGTGTGTTTGTTTTTCAAGTTATTCATGTTGCGTCATGAAACTTAATATCTATTCATTTGAATATGAATCAATAATTCGCATCAAAATTCGTGTAATTTTAAGGATTGCAGCAGTAAAACACGTGTTGAGCTCATTGTCCTTCTGCGCCATGTTCTTCCGCATCCGGGCGTTTTATGGGCCGGTTTTTCTTGTGTAACGTTAACAGTTATGTACCACAAATGACAATAAATGCTTTCATTTTCACACTTTAACTTTTATTAACTGTATAACTGGCCATATATATATTAGAAAGCCTATATATTTACGTTTATCTGTGCACATGTGCTGTTAATAGGTAACTATATATAAACGATAACTACCACAGTTACTACGACTAATAATAGTAAATTTACATATAAAAGTATTCCTGCTGTTTGTTTTGCAAAGTTATTATGGAACCACTATATTTTGGAAAATTATAGAAAATAAAGGACAAAATGATAGATATAATTATAGCACTGTGCGCTTCTGTCCAGTTAATTTGACAAAAAATGCATGCGACGACTATTACTACTATCATTACTACATCTACTTCTATTATTATGACTATTACTGCTAATAATAATAATAAATCTACATTTAAAAGTGTTTTTCTGCCATTTCAGTTTTGCAAAGTTATTATGGAACCACTATATTTTGGTAATTTATCAAAAATAAGGACAATATTATAATAATAATAGCATTATGTGCTTCTAAACAGTTAATTTGACTAAAAATTGATTGATTATTTTTGGAAAAATAAAATTATCCATAATTGTTAACTTTTTTTTTATTTAAATAAAAAGTATTTTTTTATTTAACCCCCCCCCCCATTGTTATAACAGCTGTGTTAATGGATCTATAACAAATCTAAACTGAATTTTTTTGCTTTCTTAAGATGCCTGAAGAAATGCGCCAAGAAGAAGAGGCTGAGACCTTTGCCTTCCAGGCAGAGATCGCCCAGCTGATGTCTCTCATTATCAACACCTTCTACTCCAACAAAGAGATTTTCCTCAGGGAGATCGTTTCCAATGCCTCGGATGTAAGACCCCATGATGCATCTAATATTTGTATGCCTTTAAAAATAATAATTTATACATCAACAAAATATTCCTGTCTCTCTCAATAGGCTCTTGACAAAATCAGATATGAAAGTTTGACAGATCCCACCAAACTGGACAGCGGCAAAGACCTGAAGATCGACATCATCCCTAATGTTCAAGAACGCACCCTTACCCTCATTGACACCGGGATTGGGATGACCAAAGCCGATCTCATCAACAACTTGGGTACCATTGCAAAGTCCGGGACAAAGGCTTTCATGGAGGCTCTGCAGGTGATTGAATAGGGTTTTAAGAGGGTTTCCATGGGTCCTTGAATGTTTGTGAATCTGAATGTGAATATTTCAAGGCTCTGGAAAGCTTTAGAAAAATTAACATTTAATAAATTAAGTTCCTTGAAAGCGGTTGAATTTGTTCAAGAGGTTTACTGGAGGAAAATCCCTCAAGCACAAAACCAGCCTCATGTTGCAGGGTGTATTTTTTCACTAGGCAATTATAGATTTTTCTTTTAATGACAGAAATCATTGGAATATTAAGTGAAGATCGTTTTCTTTGAGGATGGGTTGTAAATAAAAATTGAATCTTAAATTGACTACATATTTTCTTGTAGGTCTAAAGTCATTTTAAACAGGTCTTAATTTTCCTTTATGTAAAGCTTCCCAATCGATCCAACACGCATCCAATCCCCAACAAATACATCTGAATAAAACTTTTAGAACAGTCTGTTGTGCATACATTTAGTTTTCAAGGTTTTTGTTTGTTGTTAATTACGTTTAGTAGTTATGTTGCGAAATATATATGTATATAAATAGGGTCTGCTTGTTTTGACACATTATTTAAAATATGTGACTAAGTAACTAATTAGAATTTTTTTTTTTTTAGGGCAAGTATTTTTATTTTTTATTTTTTTTCTCCTCCCTTATGGGCCATTAAAAAAATCTTTAGAGTTTAGCCCTATAAAAGTATGAAATTTAATCCCTCATAGTCTTAATGTCTTATATTTGACTTTGTAAAAGCAGCAAAAACCCTGGTAAATATAACTTGACTTTTAATTAGCCAATGTGCATTTCTAAGCACTTAATTTATTCAACTCTTTAATGGTGATTTTTCTTTCTCAATAGTTGAATCTCGGCCAAATATTGTCCTAACAAGCTGTACATCAATGGAATGGTTATTTATTAGCTTGCATGTAATGTTTAAATCTCTATTCCCCCAAAAAAGACACTTCTCAAACCCAAATGTTCATTGACTGTACTGTTGAACTAATGTACTGTTCCCCTAAAATTTAATGTAGTGAATTCTTTACTTGTTAAAAAATGTATTATCTGAAAAAACTATTACATGAACCTAAGCGCTTTTCTATAACATCTATGCAAAAGTTATTATCAGGTCATTTTAGTATGCAATTATAGGTAGGACGTAGTGAGTAATAAGTTTTGTGCAAATCAGAAATACAAGTAGAATCAGATCTCCATAATATGGCCGAAAATAAGTGCATTTATTTATTTGCATAGTAGTTTGACGTATAAAAACTATTTGAGGGTATTAACCCAGGAATGCCCTTGAAATGACCTTGAATTTGACAAGTTAACCAAGGTGTTATCAATATTTCTCTCTACAACATATATAATGGTTCCTTTCCATCTTTGCAGGCTGGTGCAGATATTTCCATGATTGGGCAGTTTGGTGTGGGCTTCTACTCCGCCTACCTGGTGGCCGAAAAGGTCACAGTCATCACCAAACACAACGATGATGAGCAGTACGCCTGGGAGTCGTCCGCTGGCGGCTCTTTCACAGTCAAGGTGGACCATGGTAAAGTTACAAACTCTTATTTGAAGACAGAAGTCAAATGTTAGAGTTAGTTCACCCTAAAATGTCTTCATTTACTCAGTCAAGATATTCTGAAGAATGTTGGAAAAAGCAGCCATTGACATGCATAGTAGGAACGGCTGTTTTTTCCAGCATTCTTCAGAATATCTTGTGTAACAGGTTTGGAGCAAGTGGAGGATGAGTAATTGATGATTTTTTATTTATGGGTGCCTTATTAATTAGGGATGGTTTGATATTCACACACACCTGTCATTCTCCAGGTGAACCCATCGGCCGTGGAACCAAAGTCATCCTTCATCTGAAAGAGGATCAGACAGAGTACATCGAGGAGAAGAGGGTGAAAGAAGTGGTCAAGAAACACTCACAGTTCATCGGATACCCAATCACTCTCTTCGTAAGTGGGTTTAAGATGGACCTTTAACATTTAAACATTTAAAGATGGTTTCACCAGTCTGATTTATTATTATTTAATAAATTAATATGGTGACCAATCAAAACATTAAAGGGTTAGTTCACCCCCCCCCCCCAAAAAAAATTCCTCCAACTTTTTTCCCCAACCAGTTTGTTTCTTTCCTCAATTGAAAGAATGTTGTAAGTCATTAGACATTTACTTTTTCCCCACTATGAATGTCAATGATTGCTGTATTCCAACATTCTTCACAATATTATCTTGTGTTCAAAGTCAAACAGTTGTAACCATTTGAGAGTAAGTTGATTTTTGGGTAAACTATCCATTTATAAATATGCGTCCTCTATGATTTGATAATTGCTCAAAGCCGTATCTTGATTTTTAGCTTTTATTTGGAATAATCGTGCAAGCCTGTGTTCCTTAAGTTAATTGAGCATTGCAATGACAAAGCAAAATTTTAAATGTCCATGCAGGTGGAGAAGGAACGTGACAAGGAGATCAGCGACGACGAGGCAGAAGAGGAGAAGGCAGAGAAAGAGGAGAAGGAGGAGGAAGGAGAAGACAAGCCCAAGATTGAAGATGTCGGCTCGGATGATGAGGAAGACTCCAAAGACAAGGACAAGAAGAAAAAGAAGAAGATCAAGGAGAAATACATCGACCAGGAGGAGCTGAACAAAACCAAGCCCATCTGGACCCGCAACCCTGACGACATCTCCAACGAAGAGTACGGAGAGTTTTACAAGAGCCTGACCAACGACTGGGAAGACCACCTGGCTGTCAAGGTAATAGGAGCGCTACTAATTGCCAAATGTTATTAATATTTGAAAGCACCAAAACAAACACGCATAACTAGGGATGTAATGATTTACTCATGATTCGATTCATTTTAATTTCACAATTCAAACTTTATTTTTTATTTTTTATCAAACAGATTAAAGATTAAATAAAAAGATGCCTTTTTATATTAGGGTATTGCTGCACGTTTGTATAAGTGTAACTAAATTGGAAAAAGAAAAAAACAACATGTTGCTTAAATATAAAGTCTCTTCATAAAAACTGAGGTATTTCTTGTGCTTTTCCATTTAAAATTAAAAAGGCAGACTGCATTTTTAATCATGATTCAAAAAAGATGCAGCATACATTCAACATTAGCCTTTTTAATCTAAATTAAATGACATTTCAAAGTTTGAAGTAAAAACTGAGTAGTCTAGATTTAGTATAGTGAAAGTGT
This sequence comes from Danio jaintianensis, assembly GCA_903798115.1. Taxonomy (NCBI): domain Eukaryota; kingdom Metazoa; phylum Chordata; class Actinopteri; order Cypriniformes; family Danionidae; genus Danio; species Danio jaintianensis. Next base: position 12,384,043 of record CAIGQV010019088.1, read on the forward strand.
TGGCATACTTCATAAAACATCAGCTCATCTGCAGTTTCATTCTGAAGGAGCCACAGTTTCACTCTCTAACAGCAGGTGGCACTTATGAATGGTGATACTGCGTTTCTTGGGTTACTACTGTACACAAAGCATCACTGCACTTATCAACACTATTATTCAAAGAGTAAATGAACAGAAAATACCACGTAAACTCACCTCAGATTAGTTCATATAAACTTTTTTTTTTTCTTTTTTGCCATCTGTATTTTATCCGATTTTTCAACCAGTTTGCAGTTTATTGTTACATCCCTACCCATAAGCCAACAAGATCCCATAATTTATTTTATATTTCTATCGTTACCAGTCATGCCCCTTCCTGCTAATTGGCTGCAAGTCTGTTTTGAGACACAAGATGTGTCCTAAATCGCGTACCATTTATACTACAAAATAGTGTAGAATAATGCACTATTATTCTAAGTAGTGCATTCACCCTAAATTACTTAATTGTTATTTATTTATTTCCTAAAAAGAATAAGTACACTTTAAATGCCCAGATGATGCACTTACTATTTGGTAGTAGGCAGGTACTATTTGGTAGTTTGGTCTTTTTTTTTTATTTTTTTTTTACTATTTGTCAAATGTCATCAGGGAAATGGTTAGAATTTCCAGTTAGTAAAAAGTTACTGTTCCATTTGGGATGACACTAAATTCATATACTATGCTGTTTAGTGTATAAGTGCATAGTGTGCCGTTTGGGATGCAGTGACAGTCTGAAACGTTTTAATCTAAAACAGAAGCGTTTTTCAAATATTGCTTGGTGCGCCTTTTAAAAATGCATGATCTGAGTGCTAATTGTGTACCTCGTCCTACAGCACTTCTCTGTGGAGGGTCAGCTGGAGTTCCGCGCTCTTCTCTTCATCCCTCGCCGTGCCCCATTCGACCTCTTTGAGAACAAGAAAAAGAAGAACAACATCAAGCTGTACGTCAGGAGGGTCTTCATCATGGACAACTGTGAGGAGCTCATCCCAGAGTACCTGAGTGAGTATCTCAACCATCAACAAGAAAGCCTTCTGTTATTCTGTGGGAAGTCCTGGTTAATCAAGATTTAAGAGATACAAAAGGAGTCATAAATAAATAAATAAAAATATATGAATGGTGTTTACCTCTTAGTCTTATTTTTTGTTTATTTTTTGACCTCCTATGAAGGAATGTTTGCATTAAATTTGAATAACTGGTTTAATTTTGTCTTCTTTAACCAAACAATTCCATTAGTGTTTTACTGAAGCATGTGATGTTCTTAATTGTCAATTAAACATCACACGTGTCAAGTAATAATGTGAATAAAAGCCTAAATCCATTTTCATCTCAAGGCTTAGTTTAAGCTACTCTATTCATATGAACAACTTCTGACTTGTCACATTGAATTCAGGTAACTAAAATCCTACTTTAAATGTATAAACAAATCTAATTTTTTTTTAAAACTCATTTTCTACTTATTCCAAACCTATTTGAATTTCAGAGATACACTGGAGAATATTGGGGGGAAAACAGCCGTTGACTTCCATAGTATTAACAAATATATGCTATAAATGTATACAAGTCAATGGCTGCTTCCAACATTTCATCAGTAAATCATGTTTGTTCAACAAAAGAAGTATACTTATGAGTGTGTAAACAGCAATAATAATTTAAGTTTGTTTTGGTGAATTGTTCATTTAGTACATTATTAACTACCATTCACAATTTGGTTGATGTAATGGACCAATCCGGATGGAGTTTAAGTCTTTCTGCACATTCTTTAGTGATGGTTGTGCCTTTTTATTTATTTATTTTAATTTTGTGCTTCGGTTTTTAAGTGTAACACGTCACTAACCTTTCTCAAACAATGGTCCTCCTCAGACTTTATCCGTGGTGTGGTGGACTCTGAAGATCTGCCCCTCAACATCTCCAGAGAGATGCTGCAGCAGAGCAAGATCCTAAAAGTCATCCGCAAGAACATCGTCAAGAAGTGCCTGGAGCTGTTCGGTGAGCTGGCTGAGGACAAGGACAACTACAAGAAGTTCTACGACGCCTTCTCTAAGAATCTGAAAGTAAGTTTCCATTTTAGATTTTCGTCTAATAGGTGTATAATCAAAAGCGGTATTAACAAGTGTTTGTCCTCCAGCTTGGCATCCATGAGGACTCTCAGAACCGCAAGAAGCTGTCAGAACTGTTACGTTATCAGAGCTCACAGTCCGGCGACGAGATGACCTCCCTCACAGAATACGTCAGCCGTATGAAGGAGAACCAGAAGTCCATCTATTACATCACTGGTAAGATTTCAACAGCATCAGCCTGCCTTTTTAAAGGAAGGTTTATCAGTAGTTAAACCGAAATTGTATGCTGGATTAGTCAGATGTGCAACTATCTTTCCACTTGTATTGAAATGTGCTTTTCAACAATCAAAATTTCGGATGAAGAGCCCTTAACTTAAGTTCATTTGCTTTTTAATGCACATTTAAAAACAACCATAAGACTGACCAAAGTGCTCTACATAAAACTAATATTTAATCTATATTGTAATATATGAAGTTATGTAATGTTTTGATGTATATTGATCTTGCTTTGTAAGAGCTATACGTTGATGTGGCAATAAATAAACAATACTAAAAATACTCACTGATGTTGTGGTTTTTCCTCAGGTGAGAGCAAAGACCAGGTTGCCCACTCTGCATTTGTGGAGCGCGTCTGCAAGCGAGGTTTCGAGGTGCTGTACATGACGGAGCCCATCGATGAATACTGCGTCCAACAACTGAAGGACTTTGACGGCAAATCTCTGGTGTCCGTCACCAAAGAGGGTCTGGAGCTGCCTGAGGATGAGGACGAGAAGAAAAAGATGGAGGAGGACAAGGCCAAGTTTGAGAACCTCTGCAAGCTCATGAAGGAGATTCTGGACAAGAAAGTAGAGAAGGTAACGTTCACAGCATGCAGTCTTCATTTAGTGAACCCAACTTTAAATTTGAGAACGAGAACCCAGTTTGTTTTAGCATCAATCCACTCTTAGACTTTAATTCTTCCAAACTATGTTATAAACAGGAGTCCTAGTCAGAGTTGCACAGATGGTGAGTTTATGTAACGGAGGTTTGTGCTGCTGAGTGTGCTCATGTATGCCTGCAAACTCAAAATGTGTGAACATGTTTTAGTTTCCGTGCCTTGTGAAACCAAGTAACCTTTCTTTAAATTAAGACATGCATCTTATGTTGAGTGACTAACAAGTGTTTTGTATGATCTAACAGTGACCGAGCCAATTATAAAATTTTTTTTTTTTTTGTGAAGCATGCTAGGCAAGGTTATTCATCAAAGTACATTTTAATAGTCAAATATGTTGACTACTATATTTTACCTCCTGTTCCTCACACTGAATCTGATTCCTTTTCAGGTCACCGTCTCGAACAGACTGGTTTCTTCCCCCTGCTGTATCGTGACCAGCACTTACGGCTGGACGGCCAACATGGAGAGGATCATGAAAGCCCAGGCCCTGCGGGACAACTCCACCATGGGCTACATGATGGCCAAGAAACACCTGGAGATCAACCCTGACCATCCCATCATGGAGACCCTGAGGCAGAAGGCTGATGCGGATAAAAACGACAAAGCCGTGAAGGATCTGGTTATCCTCCTGTTCGAGACCGCGCTGCTTTCCTCCGGATTCTCATTGGATGATCCTCAGACACACTCGAACCGCATCTACAGAATGATCAAGCTGGGATTGGGTATGTTTTGATTGCTTCACTTGATTTTAGTTGTGGTATACAGAGTAGATTACTCTTGAATTGTAATCGGTTACTGCTTATAAGCTACATTGCAAAACTACAACTACAAATTTTGCAATGCAAGTTATAATCACATCCGATTATGTTACACTACCATA
>CAIGQV010019088.1:12457389-12467560 GCA_903798115.1 Danio jaintianensis
AGATGCTGATTAACCATTTTGATCATTATTTCCTCCAGCATAAAAAGCCCCTCTGGGTCAATGAAAGCTCTTTATTGGGTAATTACACTTCAAAGTGCCTAGAAATTAGCGGCTGGAGCACTTGTGTAGTCAAAGAAAGTGATAAGTGTTTACAAAATGAAACAGCATCTCATTCTTAAAAGACCAAATGAGCTCCCTGATGTTTAGTAAGTAATTGAAGCATGATTTTTATCCTATTTTATTTTATTAGCCACAAACGCATCATTAAACGCATCGTTAGTAGTGGAATAACCCAGCTGGGCTGTTATTTTAGTATCAATTATAAAATATTTTGGACATTATAATAAATTTTTTGTTGTAGAAATTTGATTGCAGTTTGACTTTATTATCATTCATTCATTTTCTTTTTCGGCTTAGTCCCTTTATTAATCAGGGGTCGCCACAGCGGAATGAACCGCCAACTTATGCAGCATATGTTTTACACAGCGGATGCCTTTCCAGACGCTTTCACACTCATACACTACGGCCAATTTAGCTTATCCAATTCCCCTATAGCGCATGTGTTTGGACTGTGGGGGAAACCGGAGCACCCGGAGGAAACCCACGCCAACACGGGGAGAACATGCAAACTCCACACAGAAATGCCAACTGACCCAGCCGGGGCTCCAACCAGCGACTTTCTTGCTGTGAGGCGACAGTGCTACCCACTGAGCCACCGTGTCGCCTGACAAGTCATGTAATTTCATTCATTCATTCATTTTATTTTCGGCTTAGTCCCTCTATTAATCAGGGGTCGCCACAGCGGAATGAACCACCAACTTATCCAGCATATGTTTTACACAGCGGATGCCCTTCCAGCCACAACCCAACACTGGGAAACACCCATACACTCTCATTCACACACATACACTACGGGCAATTTAGTTCATCAATTCACCTGTACCGCATGTCTTTGGACTGTGGGGGAAACCGGTGCACTCGGAGGAAACCCACGCCAACACGGGGAGAACATGCAAACTCCACACAGAAACGCCAACTGGCCCAGCTGGGACCTGAACCAGCGACCCTCTTGCTGTGAGGTGACAGTGCTAACCACTAAGCTACCATGCCGCCTGACAAGTCATGTAATTTCATTCATTCATTTTCTTTTCGGCTTAGTCCCTTTATTAATGTGGGGTCGCCACAGCGGAATGAACCGCCAACTTCTCCAGCATATGTTTTACACAGCGGATGCCCATCTAGCCACAACCCAACACTGGGAAACACCCATACACTCATTCACACACATACGTACACTACGGCCAATTTAGCTTACCCAATTCACCTATAGCGCATGTGTTTGGACTGTGGGGGAAACCGGAGCACCCGGAGGAAACCCACGCCAACATAGGGAGAACATGAAACTCCACACAGAAATGACAACTGACCCAGCCGGGGCTCGAACCAGCGACCTGTTGCTGTGAGGCGATCGTGCAACCCACTGCACCACCGTGCCGCCCTAGTCATGTAATTTTGGCTCTTACTCATATAGAAGACTTGTGAAAACAGTCATTACTGAGTGCGAGAGATTCTTGCTGACTCACGAGTCATATAAATAAAAGTATAAAATATAAAATTTTACCCAGAGCTCTTTAGGATCCCCTAGAATTGAATCCCTGGAAATAACTAGCGTGAAGAAATTCAGACATAAAAACATGCTGACAGTAATATGCATTGCGTTTTAATGGCTGAGAAATACTTCATAAAGGCTACTTGTCATAAGTGCTCCGGCTCTCGCTGAGAGCTTCAGGGGCCGCGGTTAAAAAGGCAGAGCAGATAATTATGGAAGAACATCATCAATTATTTAATGCCAGCTGCCATGTTAAGAGCATATATAAGACAGGCATGAGGTTGCATGCTCAGGAGCACATAGAAGTTTCTCAGCATGAAATGGGTGGTTTTGTTTCTGTAAAGCTTATACAATATGCTAGAAATGGCTTTTTATACATTTTTTGTTGCAAGTTTAGTCGTATTATTATATTAATTTATGTATTTAATTTTGGGTGACACAGTGGCTCAGTGATTAGCACTGTGGCCTCACAGCAAGAAAGTTGCTGGTTCGAGTCCCGGCTGGGCCAGTTGTCATTTCTGTGTGGAGTTTGCATGTTCTCCCCGTGTTGGCGTGGGTTTCCTCCGGGTGCTCCGGTTTCCGCCCCAGTCCAAACACATGCGTTATAGGGGAATTGAATAAACTAAACTGGCCGTAGTGTATGAGTGTGTGTATGTGTGTTTCCCAGTGATGGGTTGCAGCTGGAAGGGCATCCGCTGTGTAAAACATATGCTGGATAAGTTGGCGATTCATTCCGCTGTGGCGACCCCTGATAAATAAAGAGACTAAGCCGAAGGAAAATGAATGAATGAATGAAGGCAAATTGGTGTAATAGGTTATTGGTTTACTAAATGAAGGGGATGAAATTGGAGATACAATAACACAAAGGTGCTTTCTCTTCTCTAATAAGATTGCTAATAATTAGTCAGTATTTAAAATGAATGACTCCAGGTATCACCAACAGCACTTAAAGTAAAATCAGTGAGGTTAACAAGAGAGAGTCAACATTGTACACTTTATAATTTGCACACGTTTTCCCCCTCTCCCTTTTTTAAATTTGTATGTATTTTTTTCTTAGCTGACTTTACATTTTTGTTACATTCTGTATGTATGTCTTATTTATTCTAAGTCATCCAAATTAAGACTCAAAATCATGCCAGAGTGGATGAAAACATCCCCAACAGCACACAAGGGTTAAAAATAATAATAATAATACATTTTATATTAAAATTGAACCAAACGTAGCAACATAGGCTCAAACGTAGCCCTATACACATTTCTGGAGAGCGCAAATTATGTAGCCAGAGGAACATATGGCTGCATTTCGTCTTTAAAATGAACGATACGGTGCGGTATAACGCCGTTCCTTTTCACACTTAACAGCTGACCGCTTACCTCCGTATGGGTTCAAGTCCGACAAAGAACGGTTCTAGAAAGCAGGTAAAACAAAAACAAAAGGCAAAAAATAAAATAAACAAGTAAATAACAGGGTGAGAATATGGTAAAATCTGAAAAACGTGGAAAAATCAGGCGAGGGCTTTTCTTTTTCTGGATTGCTTTTGAAAACACCGTTGGTTTGGTTTTGGGAAGGGGCTGGGTGGGGTTATCGGTCAGTCAGTCAGTCGACAGCGGCCTCTGGTGGATTTACGTGAGATGGGCAGGCGCGAATGGCACTAGCGAGAGAAATTTGAGATCTCAAAAAGCGTACACAGCGGCCTCTGGTGGATTTACGTGAGATGGGCAGGCGCGAATGGCACTCACGAGAGAAATTTGAGATCTGGAAAAGCCGACACAGCGGCCTCTGGTGGACTCGCAAAAACAAAAACAAAACAAACAAAAAAAAGTACCTGCTGGGACATATTTGGCGTTCTCCAGAAATGTATATAGGGGTAGAATGAGCCTGGGTTGAAACATCGGGTTACATATTTGACTAGAAATTTTTATTTAGCTTAAAGTGACATTTAAAGCTTAACTAGGTTAATAAGGTGAGTTACAGTAAATAGGCAAATCATTATATAACGATGGTTAGTTCTGTAGACAATCAGAAAAAATATATTGCTTAAGGGGGCTAATAATATTGACCTTAAAATGGATTTTAAAAAGCTGTTATTCTAGCCGAAATAAAACAAATAAGACTTTCTCCAGAAGAGAAAAAAGTATTATATGCAATACTGTGAAAATTTTCTTGCTCTGTTCAACATAATTTGGGAAATATAAAAAAATAATAATAATAATTTTGACTTGTATTTAGCACACAACTAATCACAGTCATATTTGTTCTCTTTTTATCCTTTATATCATTACAGCAGCGGCCCCTGAAGCAGTCCCTGAGCAAGTCCCTGTGTCGCGAGTCGCACTGGAAATGTCTGCTTCTGTCTCTACTAATGTACTGCTGCGTGATCGCGATGACCTGGTGCCAAGTCACGAAAGTCACGCGTCTCAGCTTCGACAGCACTTTCAAGGTCAAGTCCATGATTTACCACGACAGTCCCTGCTCCAACGGCTACATCTACATCCCGGTGGCCTTTCTCGTCATGCTCTATGTGGTTTACCTCGTCGAATGTTGGCAGTGTTACTCACGCAACAAACTTCAATTTAAGGTGGACCTGGAAAGTGTCACCGAACGCGTGCAGCGCATGCAACAAGCTACGCCATGCATCTGGTGGAAGGCCATTAGTTATCATTACATACGACGGACGAGACAGGTAACACGCTACCGAAATGGAGACGCGTACACTAGCACGCAAGTTTACCATGAACGCGTGAACACGCACGTCGCAGAAGCGGAGTTCGATTACAGTAACTGTGGTGTGAAGGACATTTCGAAACACCTCGCAGGTCTGGACGGCTTCCCGGTGACCAAGCTACGCTTTACAAAGTGCTTTAGCTTCGCCAACGTCGAATCCGAGAACTCCTACCTAACGCAACGAGCTCGCTTTTTCACAGAGAACGAAGGATTGGACGACTACATGGAAGCGCGTGAAGGGATGCATCTTAAAAATGTCGAATTTAAGGAGTACATGATTGCGTTTGCTGACCCGGATCGTCTTCCTTGGTATGCGTCAACATGTAGCTTTTGGTTGGCGGCGGCGTTTACGCTATCGTGGCCGTTGCGGGTGTTGACGGAGTATCGTACGGCGTATCTTCATTATCACGTGGAGAAGCTTTTTGGGTTTGATTATGTCTCAGTTACGCCGTTGGATCATGAGCGGCCATTTTGTCGACACATCCCGCGTGTGAACACTATCGATAGCACAGAACTCGAGTGGCATATTCGCTCAAACCAACAGCTAGTTCCTAGTTACTCTGAAGCAGTGCTAATGGATTTAACGCAACAGTCAAGTTGCAACACGTTTTCGGCTCGCGGGATTGGTGCAGCGGGTGGCAATGGATTTGGTGGATACCGACAAAACTGCGAGCGATGTCACCGCTCCATCAGCAGCTCGTCGATATTCTCACGCAGCGCGTTGAGCATCTGCAATAGTAGCAATCCGCGATTAGCATTTAGCAGCAGCCGGTTCTCGCTAGGCCGTTTGTATGGCTCGCGGCGCAGTTGTCTGTGGCGGAGTCGCAGTAGCAGCTTAAACGATCCCGGTTGTCCGACAGAAAGCACACAATGTCTGGCCAATGAGGAGAGCCCGCCTTCTCCACCAACCTATCAGGACGCGCTGTATTTCCCAGTGCTGATTATACATCGAAACGAGGGCTGCATTACTCACGATCATCATTTATTGCATCGCAACGGGTCCTGTGTGGAGACTTCATTATAGCGTTCGCAAAAGAGACGATAATACAGACTTGGGCCCAATCCCAATTCTATTTTTTTACCCCTACCCCTTCCCCATGGCCCGTAAAACAGAGTGTGGAGGGGAAGGGCTTCAACTTTACCCCTACGAAATGGGACAGCACTACAACACCCGCACAAGTCTTCATATGTCGTCGCGATCTCTTACTTCGTATGAGATCAATGATGGCGACTGCTCTAGTTATTCCAGTTGCGTTATTTTTTGGTATTTATCTTCAGGAAATCACCGAAGGCAACGATATCATGTGATCATAACAGTATAATGTGGCAATAAGATCGTAACTGTACTGTGCATTTACACCGTGGCCATATTCATCTAAACACACGAAAACAACATTAACATTATACCAAACACTGTAAAGACCTCATTCCCAGCCCCTAGACTTTTCTGACAAGCTATTCGAGTGACAGATGTGAAAGTATATTGTGAGACTACTATACAGGAGTTATTAATATGGATTATAAATAGCCAAATTTAGTTTTTTTTTTGTTTTGTTTTTTAGCATTTTTTTTATGAATGTATTAAAACATATGCTTGTTTGTTGTAAAAATTCTTAATAATGCCAAAACATACTTAAATTTGTGCATCTTCTGACTCACGTGTGCAGCCATGTTGACATTGTAGCTGGTATATTCTGGGAAATTTTCGTACCCCGTGGTTTCTTGTGTGGTCCTGGAAAATCTCAGTTTCAAGGGCTATCTAGCGCTTCCCCTTAGCCCTACGCCTTCAAGATAAAGAGAATTGGGACACCCCGATCCCTTCACGTGAACGCGCAAAACCAGGGGTAGGGCTAAGGGCTAAGGCACAGATGTCAAACTCAGTTCCTGGAGGACCGCAGACCGGCACAATTTAGAATTGGGACACCCCGATCTCTTCACGTGAAAGCGGAAAACCAGGGGTAGGGCTAAGGGCTAAGGCACAGATGTCAAACTCAGTTCCTGGAAATTTAGTTCCAATCCTGCTTCAACACACTTACCTGTAGGTTTCAAACAAGCCCGAAGGACTCAATCAGTTTGATCAGGTGTGTTTAATTAGTGTTAAAGCTAAACTGTGCAGAGCTGCGGCCCTCCAAGAACTGGATTTGACACCAGTGGGCTAAGGGGTAGAATTGGGATTGGGCCTTGGTGTTGCCAGTAAAGGGACATTCAAAAACACGTAATGTGAAAAACACTTAATGTGATGAACACTTAATGTGATGAACACTTAATGTAGCTTAGTGAATTAAGAAAGTGATGTTTAAAGACCAAATTCAGTACAGTTTGTTAAAAAAATGAGCTAATGTACAGATAACCTGGTCAACCCGGAATGTCGACAATATGCAAATTGCATGCTAAACATGAATTGCACATATCCTCCCATATAAAATAATTCAAAAAAAGGTCCCGTTAAGTGCTTTTGAAATGTGCATTTTTTTATTCGATGTTTGACGTAATTTCTACTGAAACATGAAGAGAGGGCGGGACAGAGTAGCTCCTCCCCTTTTTGAAACAGCTCTGCCAGTGAGAGTGCTTGAGATCAAGCACATCAAATAAAAAGTAAATGAGAAGAAGGGGGCGGGGCATGTCAGATACTAGAGAGCATTTGATTGGTCAGAAGATTTGATGAGAAACTGAAGTATGAGGTGAGGTGGAAAAAAACGTTGATGCATTTAGGTGGAAGTGACAAACTGCAAGCTTTGGGTGTTTATATCAGTTTTATATTTTCATTCATTCATTCATTTTCTTTTCGGCTTAGTCCCTTTATTAATCAGGGGTCGCCACAGTGGAATGAACCGCCAACTTATCCAACATATGTTTTACGCAGTACTTTCAGCTGCAACCCATCACTGGGAAAGTTTTATATTTTCTAAACTCAAATTCTGTCACTGTTTTAGAGTACGCAAGATTATAGATTTCCTTAAAACTATTCATTTATTTATTTATTCTTTATTTTAATTTCACAGGACCTTTAATATAGTTAAAAATGATAATACTCTCCAAAAAATGCTGGATTGTCCTAACCCAGCATTTGGGTTACATGTGGACAAATCCAACGTTTGGGATTTTTTTTCCCATTTAAGTTAAATTTTACTTTTTATATTTGACACACCATTGGGTCAACAACCCAGCATTTTATTAGAGTTTAGAAGAACAAGTTCATTATAGAGTATATTAGAATTTTAAATATTACTTTCTAAATGCATTAATCCACATCAATGCATTTATTTTTAGTTTCTACGGGAGGAAAAAAACATTATCTACAAATTTATGGTGGTGCATTTATCTTCTGGGTTCATCTGCTGGTCTGTGCATGGAAAACATTTCCAATAAACTTGATACAGAATTTGGTCTTTCCATCTTTGTCACACTGTTAAAGCAGAAAGTCTTAAGCTTAGTGTTGTTCACATAAAGCATTTTAGAATGTCCCCTAGTAAATGTATTTGCAATTTGCTCTTTGATTCATGATTTGTGTTACAGACTGGTACAGAATTGTTTGTATGTCTTCACTTTTGCCATAAACATATATAACAATAGTTCACAATAAAAACACATTAAGAAAGTCAATTAAAGGGACAGTTCATTTAAAATTTACAACATGCTCACGCTCAAATTGTTCCAAGCCTCTACAAGTTTCTTAGTTCCGTTGAACACAAAATACGTTTTTTTATGCTAAAAACTATGGTAGCCGTAGTAGGAAAATATACCGTTGAAGTAAAAGGCTACATTAACTCTTTGGTTACCAACAGTGATTTAAAGGTGCAGTAGGTGATCTGCCTAAATGCTATCCGTTAGCATAACATCTTTGAAACACAGTACCACCCCTACCACCCAAAGCCACGCCTCCTGGAATCACGAACGCACACGTTAAAGATGACAGTAGACAGCCCACTAGATCATGTCATTCGCCAGTTGGAAAACTTTATAGTACTTTACAATACTACAATTGCGAATGAAAAACTGTATTATATCTAGCACGTTTACAGTTGTGTATCAAGCAAAACTTGTCATAATGTGCAATACTTCATGCATGCAAGGATCGCTGGTCACACTCTCTCACGCGCTTTGTCCTAAAGTGACTACTGTATGCTTAGTACATGGTCGGCGGCGTGCAGGAATTACACTTATTTCTAAGCCATACTTACTTACCGAATATTCAGAGTAGTGGTAAACAATATAGAGACCGCGTCACAGGTTGTCATTGTTCAAAAATGAACCAATGTGAATATAAAAGCAACTTCACCTCGGTAAAGCAGGCTAGGCGGAGTAGCGCTATTTACTGATGTTTTGTTGTTAAACTGAATAAAAATCTACATTATCTGCTGTAAAAGGACCTTATGAAACTGAAAATAGTCACATCAATCTTTCACCTGAAGATTTCAGTGGCTGAACAACACGTCTGTGGATATATCCCATTCATAACAACACAATCTACATCAGCTTTGTGTGACTAAAAGAGTTTTCAAACGGAACATTACCTGTCTAACAGAAATACTTCAGTCCTTCCTCCAGCGTGCAAAACTAACTCCAATATTGATTCAGGATTTTAAAAAGTTTTGATTCAGCATTTGTTTTTACTGCTGTCTTTCTCTCGTGTGCAGATGTACGCGCAAACGGCTTATAAGATTATAAAAATACATATAAATACATTCAGATCATTTACTTTAATCAGTACTATTGGAATGTGAAGAGACTTTTCAACCAGCACAACAAAACATGTTAAGACAATCACGTACTGCACCTTTAAATATACTGTTTGTGTCAAACTCATACAAGATTGGAACAAATAGAGATAACAGAATAAAAAAAATGGGTGAACTTTCCCTTTGAGTTGAGTTGACTTAAAATAAAATCTTTAAATGGAAAAACTAAACAGCTCCCACTTATTAACATTATTTCTCTTTGGTGATTTAAAAATGTCAAAATTAAGTAATCTTTACTTTTTTGTCATAAATGTATGATACCACCAATATACAAACAAAATCTTAGTCCTAAATGAATGGCACATAATTACATTTCTTCATAACAAATACACTCTGGCTTTTATTAACACACTTGTGATGCACATAATCAGCGTGTTCTTCAACATCTGCCAACTTACTTTTCACTTTGCATTATAAATCAGCATGAAATGGCATTTACAACCCATTTAGCTTGCAAATAATTGACATATTCTCAAGTAAAACTTAATCAAAGAAAAATATATTAAATGATACTTGCAAAAATGTTACGTTTGATCCATGGCCCAAACTGATAGAAAAGAAGACAAAACCCCTCTTTTTCTTTGCGATAACGTGCATCAACAAATCTTTCACATTGAAATACATTAGAGAGGAAACAGGGCTAATTTATACATTTGAAATTGAATTAAACATGGCAAATTTCAAGTAGAAAATCCCAATATTTAACAGAAATCAAATCAAATTAATACAATAATAATAATAGTTATATATATATATAGTATAAATATGAAGAGTTCAGATGCAAAAACCTCTGATGCAAAAAGTGCCACATGACATTTTCTTCTAAAATTAGATTTTTTTTTCTCAGGCTCCTGTGTGTAGGTTCAGTAATTATGGCAAAGAATAGGTTATTTTCATTGCCTTTAACGTGTAATAACCAACACAGGCTCATTGTGAAAACGTAGCCCTATATACATTTCTGGAGAGCGCGAATTATGTAGCCTAAGTCAATCGGTGCTTTTGAAAACACTGTTGGTTGTGTTTAGGGAAGTGGGTCGGCGGGTCAATCGGTGCTTTTGAAAACACTATTGGTTGGGTTTAGGGAAGTGGGTGGGCGGG
>CAIGQV010019088.1:12523739-12546873 GCA_903798115.1 Danio jaintianensis
TTGGTGACCCCTGCTTTATGTAGTCCGGTAAGGAATCTTGGAGTGATCCTGAATGATCAGTTGTCCTTCAAAGACGACATTGCTGACACAGTTCGAACTTGCAGATTTTCAACATCCGAAAAATTAGACCCTTCTCAACAGATCATGCTGCTCAACTTTCAGTCCAAGCTCTTGTCATTTCAAGGTTTGATTACTGCAGTGTTCTTCTAGCTGATCTCCCATCCTGCACTCTCAAGCCTCTACAGATGATCCAGAACGCTGCAGCTCATCTGATCTTCAATGAGCCAAAGAGAGCCCAGGTAACACCTCTCTTTATCTCTCTGCATTGGTTACCGGTTGAAGCTCGGATCAAGTTCAAATCACTGATGCTTGCTTGCAGGACAGCCTCTGGCACTGCACCCTCTTACCTCCACCTGCTCCTGAAGGTCTACATGCCCTTCAGGAGGCTCCGGTTAGGGTGTGAGCACCGCCTTGTGGGGCCATCGCAGAGAGGTTATAAGCAAAGACTATAGACAAAGACTCTAGAATACACAAGACGTGTCACTCGTATCTTTTTGAATGGGGAAAATTGTAACTGTCAATATGGTGAATAAAGCCCTGCCTACTAGTACAAGAGCGAATCATCAATCGCTATAGACTGACGATACTCTGGGGGACGGGCTTGGACCAGACGTGAGTTCCTGCAGATTTTGTGTGATTTGGACATTTAGAAATGAAACTAAAAGGTCAGTTGTTGTTTAATTTTATTGGTGATTCCTAATATGAAATTCAATCATAAACTTGGCAAGCAATTTTGGAGAATTTGATGTTTCCCCATTCAAACAGAATGCCCGAGCATACTGCCCGTGAGGCGTTTCAAAGATGGCCGCCGAGTGAAATGACTTGCCTTAAAGGGACTTTGCTATAGAATACACAAGATGTGTCACTTGTATAGTTTTGAATGGGGAAAAGTGTAACGGTCAATATGGCAAATGAAGCCCCGCCTACTAGTACAGGAGCCAATCAGCGATCGCTATAGCTCGGACCAGACATGTGCTTTTAGGACAGTTTGATGGTAAACAAATGCACTGGAATCTCTGCGAATACTTGCTTCACAGACATAAGAAATATATCCGCATAAAGCTTGAAATCTGTGCTTTTAAATGAACCAACTACACTTGATAACAAAAGTTTTTTTGCGTTTGTAATCTGTATGAAATGAACACGAGGTACAGTCCGTCCTGTCAAACGCACATCACATGGCAGCAACTATTACTCGAACACCCACAAACTTGTAAACAAAGAGTCGCTGTCATTTCTGGAGGAGATTCGCCATCAAAACCAAGTTGTGAATTACTTCAGAAGAACACCAATGAGGTTGGTGTCGTGATCCCGTTTATTTCAAGTGCGTATTAGCTCAGGCAACCTAAAAATATGCCGATTTTGTTTGATTCGGACGTTTAGAAATGAAACTTATGAGACGGTTGTTGTTTAATGTTATTGGTGATTCCAAATATGTATTGTAATCGTAAGCTTGGCTAACAGTTTCGAAGAATTTGATGTTTCCCCATTCAGACAGAATGCCCGAGCATACTGCCCTAGAAGCGCCAAGTGAAATGACTTGCCTTAAAGGGACTTTGCTATAAGTCACTTTCCAAAACCTTTTCATTCACTGTTCCTCACTGGTGGAATGATCTTCCCATTTCCACTCGGACTGCAGATTTACTGGTATCCTTCAAACGACAACTAAAACCCATCTCTTCTGGGAGCACCTGAACCTTGGTGAATAATACCAAAACCCCCTATAAGAAGCACTCTCACTCTCTCTCTCTCAAAAAACAAACCTCCTACTGTAGCACTAAATGCTTTGAGCACAAACAAGTAACAAAATTACTTTGAATAACTAGCACTTCTTGTGTGTATTGCCTCTTCTTGTTGAATCACTGAATGCCTCCATAATTGAGTGGTGCGATGAACAACTGTATAAGTCCAAAAAAATGAAAAATGAGATACCCATGTGACATTAGTTGTATGTGTGAACTTTGAAACATTTTCTGGATATTTTCCTGCGACCAAGAGTCTGCATTTTAAACATTAAAACAGCTTCACGCGGAAAAAAACGTTTATGTCCACTAAGAAGAATGGAGATACCGCTTGCTGTTACGTCCCCTTCGGACATTAAAAGGCAAATCCTCTGCAAAAAAAGGAGAGCCAACATGAACAACTGGAAGGACAGAGCAAGGAAGGCTTTGAGGAATGCTGGGAAACCATATTTTAATCAAAGAGGAGAACAAAAACCAGGGAAAAGTCCACCGAAAAAGGTGAGTGGAAGAACCGTATATGTGATCTCTCTCTCTCTCTGAATGCGCTGAGGAGTGCTAAACAGCACAAAAACAGTTAATCTATCAAAATAAACCACATACGATATATAATAAAGCTGTAAAAATGCATATTTCCCACCAGTCCTGTGTAAACTACGGCAAGTAGAATTTATTTGTTTATATATATATATATATATATATATATATATATATATATTTATATCATGAGATGGCGGAGCGTGAGAACAGTTTTAAGTAGTATATACACAGGTGCGCTGCGCCAGCTTTTCCAAATAAACGACAAAATTTAGCTATGATGTATGTCTGCATTGTATGTATTTATTGTTGTATTTATTTATTGTTAATAATTGATTGTTATTGCCAGTACTGTAAGAAGGTCTATGCATTGTACATTATTCATACTGTATTTTATGTTTTAAAACAATAATAATAATAATAATAATAATAATAAACGTGAAAGAAATGCTTAATATTAACCTTAAGTTTCTGTTACTGTATTAAAACTAAGATCAAGGAATCAGATCTTTAGTGGTTTAAAGTGATATGATGAATTGGAGTTATACTGTTACTCCACACTAACTGGACATACCGTTCTTCCACATTTGAGAAATATAAAAATCACAATAACCTTCGATTTTTAATACTGACACTGAAAAAATGTAATCTCCTTAGAATTAAGAAGCATTTGTTGTGTATCTTCAAGTCAAATAAAAACATACAACGTTCACAATCCAAATGAAAAAAAAAATCTTATTACTCAACATGTGAAAATATGGACTTATATGGTTCTTCGTCTCAAGGCCTCAATTGTAAGTCACTTTGGACAAAAGCGTCTGCTAAATGACTCAATGTAAATGTCCTAAATGTAAAAAATCCTAAATTCGACATAAAAAGCACTAAAATGAGTGCAAAATAATTAGAAATTTTATTTTTAATCAGGGGAAAGCTCGAACAAGTCATACAGTGAGCTACAAACATAAAAAATAGCATGTTTAAACCAAACCAAAAGAAATGAGTTGTGGCTGTGTCTTGACGAGTGCTTTTACTCAGAGATAATCATCCTCCTCAGTCCAGGATGAATCTTCTAGAATCAGAGAGTCATCTGATTCGGATGAGTCTGGGAATATGGAGCTGTTGCTCTGAAAGAAAGTGTCGCTGCTGCTGCTGCTGTTGTTTTCACTGTCGCTGTCATCATTTATTACCACCACTGCTGGAGATGCTTTTACTTTTAGACCTGCGGACAGACAGTGTATATTTATGTATATTTTAGTGTGTGTTTTTCAGGGTGCTTTCACACCTGTAGATCGATTGTTTTGTTCCAAAACAGGGATTAAAAGTGTTACAATGCTGCTTATTGTTCTTAGAAGCTTTGTCATGTAAAAGCGAACCGCACCAAGAACAAAAAGCAACATTGAAACACTTTTAATCCCCAATCCCTGTTTCATAACAAAACAATCGATCTACAGGTGTGAAAGCACTCTTACAAAGCACCTTTTACAATGCAGGAAAAAACACATGCGAAAATTTCGGTCTTCAGTGTGCAAAGACCATAACTCGTGCTAGACAGGAGTGACGTCACACACCTCTCACCTTTCCGCTCATTGATCAGCACCAGACGTCTCTCCCGCATGTCTGTGCTCAGGTTCTCCACCATGCGGTCGATGCAGTTGTCCAGAACCAGCGAGCGAGTCTGAGACGTGATGTTCTGCCAGCACATTGGACACTTATCCTTGCGATTGCGCCACTCGCGGATGCAGTGCTGACAGAAGCTGTGGGCGCAGTTCAGGGTCACGGCCTGCGGGGGTCAGAGGTTAAAGGTCATGAGCAACAAGGGAACCTTCCAAATGCTTTTGGGCTCTTTGTATAATTCCAATGGACTTTTACACAAACCCTACGTCATCCTACACACTGTTTTTGACACTAGTGAATTTTTTTAAAAAAGGTTGTGATCTTTCAGTAAGTCTGGGTTCTTTCCCTGTCACTCCTACATCTGATCACGGGTTGTTGTTGTTGTTGTTTTACCTCAATGAAGAGCTCTGAACAAATGCTGCATTGCAGTTCACTTTCCAGCACCTCAGTCATCTGTGAGACCACTTCCTCTTTCTGAGCCTTGGCCTTTTCTTTCTCTTCCTGTGGAAGAATGAGAAGGTTCCAAATTACCATGCAGAACGTGTCATTTTAATTTGAGAATCGTCAGTCTATAGTGATCAATAATTGGCTGTTTTACTAGAAGGCGGGGCTTCCTTTGATAGAGTATTGCTCCGTCCCAATTCGCATACTATCCGTACTAAATAGTATTTGAAAACAGAATTAGTATGTCCCAAATCGTAGTATGTTGAAAAGAGTATGCCAAAGGTTCCTGGAAGGTTTACTATTTCTGGTAAAAATTCGAAGTGTAGAACCGTCCATACTCTAACCGCTGATATTGCCCACAAAACATTGTGCGTTGGACGTGAATTCGATTAGAACTACAAACGCGGGTGAAAAGTGTACATAAACTACAAACATGACGGACGCGCGAGACCAACCGTCAAGTAGAGAGGCTTCGGTAAAGATGTTTGTATGACTGTTAATTAATATCTAGCCAACTGGAAAATATTTAAATCGTGATTTCTGTGTTATATTTCATCTGCAACAACAATACTAAACTTATATAAAGACGTGTTTGGACATTAACGTCTGAATGCAGAATTATCCAAATACCTGAGGAGATTTCTCTGCATGAAAGACTCGTGAATGGGAGATTAACATGCTGCTGCTTCTCCAATAAGGTAGGAAATTAAACACGACAGAAATGTGGATGATGTGTGGATGATCGACAAGGCTCATAACGATCTGTTAATGAGGAAGTAGTGTGTCCCAAAGCTTGCATACTCTTCTGTGACACACTCAAAAGTATATATTTTTCCTTCACAGAAATGTACATATTTTTAGGCCGTCGTATAAGTATGTAAATTGGGATGCAGCATATGATTTGACAATTGTATCCATCAAACCTATGAGTGTCACGTCTTCTGTGTTCTATAGGTTGTTTTCACATGACGTCATTGATGAAAATCAGATGGAGGGCAGGAAGTGGTTCTTCTACATAGGAATCGCTATCAGAACGTCAAAATGTTTCTGTTTTATGTTATTTATAATTGTTTAAATCGGCCAAAATAAGAAACGCCAAACAGCTTTTATAGAACTCCAAACTTTTTTGCTCATAAAGGGAGGAAAGTTCAAGAAACTGGCTGAAAAACAGAAGAAAAGGCGGCATGTAATAAACATTTAACACATCTATCTGTACAAACTCTTTTTGAACGCAATAATTCGCTTGACAGCACCAATAAAGATTATATACAGGCCTAACTGTGTATAAATATGTTCATGTGTTATATAAAAATCAGATACAAACAACACCACACTTAGACAAAATCCAGGAGAATATAAATAACGTATCCTGCCATGCAATCGCTGCAATAAAATCTCCGTCTTGTTTTGCAATAATCCAAGTCTTTACTGGCGTTTCGGCAGAATAAACAACCGTAACGTTAAAATCTATATGCGCAGCAGCAGCGGTGAATGTTTGTTGATGGTAAGTTCATTAAGTTCATTCCCCCTTACAAATATAAATAAATAATATAGACTATGCGTCCACGCTTTTGTATGCTTTCATCTGTTATTTCGCGATGTACGGAAGATATCCGCATGGGGGAAAAACTATAGTAATTTATAATAAACATGTTTTTGAACCACACAGTTAAGTGTATAATGTGTTAATGAATGCTACAGAATACTGTAGTATAGTAAACTGACAAACTGTAATAACGTTAGTGTAAACTGTGGTGCATTGTGATGGTGTATAATTAAAGCGAAAAAAACTGAAGCCTATTGAATAATTTGTTTATTACTACAGTTGTGTTGTACCACAGCAACAATATAATTACTAGGACAGTTTAATTCAAGTAATTATCTACAGTATGCTTCCAAACACTATAGGATTTACTATAGTATTTTTCATGTAACGTAATACAGTATGTACCGCCTCGATGACCGGCAAATATACTTTAGTTTAGTAGAAAACTCGGCCCTCTTCATGATATAAGGATCATGCCCAACATATGTGGTTATTTTCTATTTATATCTCCTTTGAAATATGGTATAGATCGCAAAAATACGGACTACTATACTATGTCTCCCATTCAGCTTTTTTACTTCCTGCCCTCCATCTGAATTTCGCACGTCACCAGAACCACGTGATTGAAAACAACCTATAGTCTCTGAGGTTACTAGGGTGTTGCTAGGGTACTCTGAGGGGTTGCTGGGCAGTTGCTGTGGTGTTGCTATTGTTCTCTCGATGGCTACTATGCAGTCACTAGGGTGTTTTGAGTGGTTGCTAAGGTAATCTACATGGTTTCTACGCTGCTCTAGGGTCATTGATAGAGGGTTGAAAGGTAATTTTACATTAAAGCAAAACACTTAAACATTATAATAAAGTTGACATTACTTGTTAGGTAAAGAATACATTAACATTAACCCACAACGCATTTGCTATTTTTATTAAATCTTTGTTAATGCTTGTTAATAAATGTACAACTGTTTATTGTTTGCTCCTGCTAGCTCTGGTCCATGAAATAATACTAACATATACTTTAGCTAAAAGGTACTAGTAGGGGTGTCAAAAATAATTGTTTCTTCAATGCACCGCAAAGCAGACATGGAGCATTCGGTATTGGTTCAGTAACAGATCATAAACGATTACATGTCTTATGTAATTTATCTCATATGGTCAGGGCTCGACATTAACTTTGTTGATCATCAGCCACTGTGGCTGGTAGTTTTCCAACATTACAAGCCACTTGCCATTTTCACTAGCCACAATTTTGTTGTTGGGAAATCTATTTTTTATGCTTTTGCATGCTAAAATTATTTGATTTAGATATTGTGTTATGTCCACATGACTTCATTTCACCGTTCTGTGTGTTGTGTATGACTGCTCAATGAGCATGAGCAAATGGGCTGTGGTTTCATAGTGTTGCATTGCAATTAATTATTATCAGGGTTTACATTTTTACTACTAAAATTCCATGACTTTTCCATGATTTTCCAAGACTTTCAAGTAAATTTTCATGACCTAATGTTTCATGCAATGTCTACATATGCGTGGTAAAAAACAATACGTTCAAATTTATTACAGCATATCGTAAAACACGCAACAATCTATTTAGTTTCAGCTAATATTTATATCTATGTAAAGTTGATTTAGATAATGCTTACACCGCACTAATAATGTGAGAGTATGTGACTGGCCAAGGACAGAAACTAAGTACAGACAACGAACCTATATTCGAGAATACAGATATCTGTTTTCCATGACTTTTCCAAAACATTGTGGGCTTTTCTGTTTTTCCAAAACTTTTCCAGGCCTGGAAAATGCCATGTCAAAATTTCATGACTTTTCCAGGTTTTCCATGACCGTATGAACCCTGTTTTATTTCACATGTCTTTTCAGGACTCAACATTAAGGATTTACCTAATTTTCTTCTGGCCACACCAAAAAAATAAATAAATAATAATTTCTTAGCCAAAAATGTTAAATAATTAAAAAAAATTAGAAAACTAGCTATATATATACCTACATCTTTTATTCAATAAAAAAAAACAAAAAAACATTTATTGTCATGTATCTAAAACTATGCACTGTAATCTGTCCAGGCTAAACGTCTCAGATCACCAGTCAATACATAAATGGGAAGTTAATCTCCTATTAAAGCAATGGTACTGTAAAGGATAAATAAACCATATTAACAAAAATAACTATAAGCAAAAGAAAGCAGGTGAAAAACATACCGTTCACAATAATGAAAAGATGATCACGCGCATACGGTTAACATTAGGCCCATTTATAATCTGTTCAAAGTGAAAGTGACTCACACGCATCACATTACCTGTGCGCGCGCGACACTAAACGATCGCCTGTGTCTCACCATGCACGTGATCCTCCTCTCATTTGGTATTCACCTGCTTTCTTTTGCCAGTCGTGCTGCTTCTCAATTCTCGAGGGCCATTGGGCAATCCTTATTGTCGAACCCTGCTTTGAAGAAAACTACAATTTAAAAAATTATTTTCAACCAGCCAAAGTGGCTAGTGGGAGTGGCTGATAATACTGCCACAGCTGAATTCTACCCGGATTTGGCGGGTGTTAATGTCAAGCCCTGCATATGCGCCATGTCGAGCTACCATACTATGGCAAGGGAGGTACAAATAATTTGATAAAATAACGAATAATATTATGCTGGGAGAGTAATATTGTAATAATATAACAAGTAACATTAATAGTTTACTAATTAAAGAAGTAATAACTGCTGTGGAATTATTTCTATTATTAATTGTCAATTCATGTTATGTAATGTAGTTATCTTTATTGTGTAGCTACAGTTCAAGTCAGAATGATTCGCCCTCCTGTGATTTAAAAAAAAAATATTTTTTCAATATTTCCCAAATGATGTTTAACAGATTCAGGAATTTTTCACAGTATTTCCTATAATATTTTTTCTTCTGGAGAAAGTCTTATTTGTTTTATTTCGGCAAGAATAAAAGCAGTTTTTTATTTTTTAAGTATTATTTTAAGGTCAATATTATTCGCCCCCTTAAGCAATATTAGTTTTGGATTGTCTCCAGAACAAACCACTGTTATACAATGACTTGCCTAATTACCCTAACTTGCCTAATTAACCTAGTTAAGCCTTTAAATGTCACTTTAAGCTGAATACTAGTATCCTGAAGAATATCTAGTCAAATATTATGTGCTGTCATCATGACAAAGACAAAAGAAATCAGTTATTAGACATGAGTTATTAAAACTTATGTTTACAAATGTGTTGAAAGAAAAACAAACTTTCCGTTAAACAGAAATTAGGGGAAAATATACAGCAATTTTTGGCCAACTCTTTAAGCCTCTGATCTTCTATATTCATCTGCATTCATTTTAATTTCCTTTCATGCAAATTAATGTGACACTATATGCATATTCATGCTTTCCCATGATTACCTTTGTAACTTCCAGCTCCTTATCTTTGGCTTGAAGGACTTCCTTGAATCCTTGCCGAGCGTGTTTGAGCTCCTCAATAACCTTCCGGTGCTGTCAAAGTAAAGGGAACATTATGTAACACTTGCTCTTGAACGCATGAAACATTCATGAGATGCAGCTTTTTGCTCTCTTACCTCTTTCAACGCCTCCTCCAGTTGTTTTTTCAAGCCCACCTCGTTCTGTTGTGCTTTTTCAGTCTTGAGAAAACAAAATAAATGAGTAAACATACAGATGACGATACCATGACCAACAGCCTCCCCTTGTGGCAGGAATTAGTTGTAAAACTGTGTGATATATTACTGAGAGGAAAAGGAAAATGATATGAAAGACAGAAACGGTTTGGAGAATGACACATCTTTTAGATCACGACTCAGAAAAGCAAGCCGATCATGTTTCCAGCAAATCATACATACTTTTATAAAGCAAGACATTCCAGCAACAGCTTATGCTTTATTAATTCGTCTGAATATGTGATGAAATGAGATGATCATCTTTAAGCAAAGAAAAGAAAAGCTAACCAGATCAAATTTTAATATAGTAAAAAAACATTTCTGTGATAACACATAGGCCTGTCACGATATCTATTTTTTGTTGTACGATATACTGCACCAAAATAAATTGTGATAAACTTATTATTGTCATTTTAAGACCATTTTATGCCACTCATTATTATATAATGCCAGAATGACAATATAATATCATCCCAATGCAAGTACACTCTTCCAAAGAACGCATCATATTTTATTCTTAAGAATATTTAATTATAGTAATTTTAATAATTTAATAATGAGGCATTGGAATTAGGGCTGTACGATTTAAGGAAAAGATCTAATTGCGATTTTTTTTTGACATATTGCGATTTCGATTTGATTTGCGATTTAATTTAGTAGTCAAGCTTCAGCTCAATATTCTGTGTAATCTGTAGCTTCTTACTGCTAAAATGCAGTGAGTGTTAGTTAAAAGAAGGAACTGAAAAGATATTAACTTAAACATTTATGCAAATTTGTTTTTAAATATTCAGAAACGAAACTCATTTTTCTCTAGAGCAAACACAAATAAAATGACCTTACCTTTCTGTAAACAAGTTGAACTCAAATTAGGGAGATAGTGTAGCTTATTATACAAACATTCATTCATTCATTCATTTTCTTTTCGGCTTAGTCCGTTTATTAATCTGGGGTCGCTACAGCGGAATGTTTTACGCAGCGGATGCCCTTCCAGCTGCAACCCATCACTGGGAAACATCCACACACACACACATTACGGACAATTTTAGCTTACCCAATTCACCTATAGCGCATATGTTTGGACTGTGGGGGAAACCGGAGCACCCGGAGGAAACCCACGCCAACACGGGGAGAACATGCAAACTCCACACAGAAATGCCAACTGACCCAGCCGAGGCTCGAACCAGCGAAGTTGTACTTTGCAGTTGCTTGCTACAAGATTGAGTGTCACTGGCAATACTTTGAGTTGACTTTTTAGCAAGACACTCCTCATATAGCCGCCTGTGGAGTTTTTTTAGGTGCTGGTTGTTGTATTTCCACATGCTGTGGCAATAATTCTTACAAATTTTCTGTTTTTGTTCGGTGTCTGTGACTTTGAAACCAAAATATTCCCATATTACCGATGTCCTATTTTTCTTTGATATTAATTAGTCTGTTAATGCTTCAGAAGCAGTAAATGTCATCATCCCAAACTCGTCAATTGTCCATGCTTTCCTGTTTGTTTGTTTTTACTGTGGGCGTTCTGCATAGTTCGGTTGCGCAATTCTGATAGAAGACTATCACACACAGACGGCAGTCGGATATATAAATAATACAGATATATTTCATATCGCAGCCTCTTTGTTTTAAATCATGATTGCGATTCGATTTCGATTAATCGCACAGCCCTAATTGGAATCAGAATGTGAAAACTCATATCCTAAATAAATAATAATAAATGGTAACACAAAAGTGCAAGGTAAAGAGTAACAGAGGCTGTGATATCTGCTACCAGATCTATTTTCAGCTGTCAGACACCCACATGAAAATATACTATAGTAATTTATAGTAAATACTACAGTCTTTTTACCCATACTGACACTGACAGCTCCAATAGAGATAGAGATGTTGCACAATCAGCTAAAATGTTGCTAGAATTGGTTTTTATGTATGGGCGATCTATATTGCATCACCAAAAATGACTGAGGTCATGTCCATGTGTTGTGCCGTAAGTCCATATATTGATTATTGTGAGAGGCCTAATAAAACAGTATATTTATTTCAGACTTGCGTTTAGATGGCACCATTTTATTTCAGTTTCATATATTATACAGCATATTACAGTAATTAATGTTTTATATAAATATATAAATGTGATGTTTTAGATACAACCTTTATGCATCTCATGATTTCATGCATGATTGTACTTAGATTAAATATTTAAAGTTTATTAAAGCACTTATAATATTTATGAAGTATTCAAATTCTGTAACACTAGTATATACACTCACCGGCCACTTTATTAGGTACACCTGTCCAACTGCTCGTTAATGCAAATTTTTAAATCAGCCATTCACATGGCAGCAACTCAATGCATTTAGGCATGTAGACATGGTCAAGATGATCTGCTGCAGTTCAAAGCGAGCATCAGAATGGGGAAGAAAGGTGATTTAAGTGACTTTGAACGTGGCATGGTTGTTGGTACCAGACGACTGGTCTGAGTATTTCAGAAACTGCTGATCTACTGGGATTTTCACGCACAACCATCTCTAGGGTTTACAGAGAATGGTCCGAAAAAGAGAAAATACAGGAGCAGAAAACCACACCGGGCGCCACTCCTGTCAGCTAAGAACAGGAAATTGAGACTACAATTCACACAGGCTCACCAAAATTGGACAATAGAAGATTGGAGAAACGTTGCCTGGTCTGATGAGTCTCGATTTCTGCTGCCACATTCGGATGGTACGGTCAGAATTTGGCGTCAACAACATGAAAGCATGGATCCATGCTGCCTTGTATCAACGGTTCAGGCTGGTGGTGTAATGGTGTGGGGGATATTTTCTTGGCACACTTTGGGCCCATTAGTACCAATTGAGCATCGTGTCAACGCCACAGCCTACCTGAGAATTGTTGCTGACCATGTCCATCCCTTTATGACCACAGTGTACCCATCTTCTGATGGCTACTTCCAGCAGGATAACGCTCCATGTCATAAAGCATGAATCATCTCAGACTGGTTTGTTGAACATGACAATGAGTTCACTGTACTCAAATGGCCTCCACAGTCACCAGATCTCAATCCAATAGAGCACCTTTGGGATGTGGTGAAATTGGAGATTTGTATCATGGATGACCAAAATCTCTGAGGAATATTTCCAGTACCTTGTTGAATCTATGCCACGAAAGATTCAGGCAGTTCTGAAGGCAAAAGGGGGTCCAACCCGGTACTAGTCAGGTGTACCTAATAAAGTGGCCGGTGAGTGTATGCATATAGTATAGCAGTTTTGTTGTTGTTTGATTTTGTTTTTATATTTTTTCTATTAAGCTTATTTTTATTGTTCAGTTTCACTTTTTTTTTTTTACCAATTTGTCTAATATTTTTATTTTTATTTCTTAAGCAAGACATTCAAGCTACACTATTAAATCAAGCGTTGAATATTTGCTGCGGGTTAAGCTCATCAACCAAACAAAAAATAAATGCTACCCTTGCAAGCAAAACTAGACGGTTGTTATTGTGGAGCACTGTTTATCCGTCCACTAAAAAAAAATAATGATGATGATATTAATAATGTAGACTATGCGCCACTCTTTTGTATGCTTTTATCTGTTTTTCCGTGTATAAGGATGTCTGGAAGATATAACGTTATGCACATGAAAAAAAACAACCATAGTAATTTATAATAAACATGTTTTTGAACCACACTAAACTACCTGACAAAAGGCTTGTCGCCTATCCAAGTTTTAGGAACAACTTGACTTCTAGTTGATCATTTGGTATCAAAAGTGGCTTATATGAAAGGCAAAGGCCTCTAGATTACACTTATTTTACCTAAATAAAATATGATAATAAATATTATTTAATTAGGACAGTAAGGTCTGACTTTGCTTAGACAAAAGTCTTGTGACTTAACAGAAATAATGTCCAGCATAGAATATGAAGTCATGGTGCAGTGGAAACAGAATGAATATTGTGTATGACTCCCATGAGCTTGGAGGACTGCATCCATACATCTCTGCAATGACTCAAATCACTTATTAATAAAGTCATCTGGAATGGCAAAGAAAGCGTTCTTGCAGGACTCCCAGAGTTCATCAAGATTCTTGGGATTCATCTTCAATGCCTCCTCCATCTTACCCCAGACATGCTCAATAATGTTCATGCCTGGTGACTGGGCTGGCCAATCCTGGAGCACCTTGACCTTCTTTGCTTTCAGGAACTTTGATGTGGAGCTGAAGTATGAGAAGGAGTGCTATCCTGCTGAAGAATTTGCCCTCTCCTGTGGTTTGTAGTGTAATGGGCAGCACAAATGTCTTGATACCTCAGGCTGTTGATGTTGCCATCCACTCTGCAGATCTCTCGTATGCCCCCATACTAAATGTAACCCCAAAACATGATTTTTCCTTCACCAAACTTGACTGATTTCTGTGAGAATCTTGGCTCCATGCAGGTTCCAGTAGGTCATCTGCAGTATTTGTGATGATTGGGATGCAGTTCAACAGATGATTCATGGGAAAAATCCACCTTCTGCCACTTTTCCAAATGATCAACTAGAAGTCAATTTATTATTTGTTGCTCTTACAACTGGGATCGACCACAAGACTTTTGTCAGGTAGTGTATACTAAAGCCTATAATCTACAGTACAACTCTTTGTTAATGAATGCTACAGAATACTGCAGTATAGTAAACTGATAGACTGTAATAAATACTGTAACATTAGTGTAAACTATGGTGTATTGTGACAGTGTATAATCATAATATTGAAAACTGCAGCCTATTGGATAATTTATTACTAAAGTACTAAAACAGGTGGAAAGAAACACAGTTGATTGTTGGCTTACCTCCAGCCGCCGCTCC
This sequence comes from Danio jaintianensis, assembly GCA_903798115.1. Classification (NCBI taxonomy): domain Eukaryota; kingdom Metazoa; phylum Chordata; class Actinopteri; order Cypriniformes; family Danionidae; genus Danio; species Danio jaintianensis. The sequence continues at coordinate 12,538,195 of CAIGQV010019088.1, forward strand.
TCCTCACAGAAAGATTTCTCCAGCGTCTCCATGCGTCTGAGCGCCTGCTCCTGCTGTGACCTCAACTGACCCCGCAGCCCCTCTAGCTGCGTCTGCAGGTCCTGCATCTCCTTCTCTCGTTCCGGTGTCTGCGTCTGCTGCTGCTCCAGCTCTGCCGCACGCTTTTGCGTGTCGCCCACGCGGCCCTTCAGCACCATCAGACTCCTATTGTAGCGTTGCAGAGTCGCCAGATGCTGACTGCTGTCACTGGACGCACTCGAGCTGCTGCCCGCTTTATCTGCACACAGGCAAGTCCAGCATTATGGATGTGACATTTGCAGTAAAAACTTAAAAAATACATTAACAGAGAAAGTACAATTATTAGCCCCCCTGTATGTTTCTGTTTAACAAAGAGAAGATTTTGTTCAGCACATTTCTAAACATAATAATAATAATAATAATTCCTTACATTTATATAGCGCTTTTCTATACACTCAAAGCGCTTTACACATTGGGGGAATCTCCTCATCCACCACCACTGTGCAGCATCCACCTGGATGACGCGACGGCAGCCATATTGCGCCAGACCGCACACCACACACCAGCTGATTGGTGGAGAGGAGACAGAGTGATGAAGCCAATTATGATATGGGGATGGTTAGGAGGCCATGATGGACAGAGGCCAGTGGGCAAATTTGGCCCATCGGGATTTTTAACGACCACAGAGAGTCAGGACCTCGGTTTAACGTCTCATCCGAAAGACAGCGCTCACTGAGCAGTATAGAGTCCCCATCAATGTACTGGGGCGTTAGGACCCACACAGACCACAGGTTGAGTGCCCCCTGCTGGTCTCACTAACACCACTTCCGGCAGCAACCTAGCTTTCCCATGTGGTCTCCCATCCAGGTACTGACCGGGCGCAGCCCTGCTTAGCTTCAGTGGGCAACCATGTGAGAGCTGCAGAGAGCTAGCTGCCAGCTATAATAGCTATAATAGTATAATAGTTATAATAACTCATTTCTAATAACTAATTTATTTTATCTTTGCCATGATGGCAGCACATAATATTTGACTAGATATTCTTCAGGATACTAGTATTCAGCTTAAAGTGACATTTAAAGGCTTAACTAGGTTAATTAGGGTAAAGTTAGGGTAATTAGGCAAGTCATTGTATAACAGTGGTTTGTTCTGTAGACAATCCAATACAAATATCGCTTAAGGGGGCTAATAATATTGACCTTAAAATGATTTTTAAAAATTTAAAACTTTTATTCAAGCCGAAAAAGTATATTCTAGTTTATTCTAGCAGAAAAAATATTACAGGAAATACTGTGAAAAATTCCTTGCTCTGTTAAACATAATTCGGGAAATATTAGAAAAAAAAATAATTCACAGGAAGGCAAATAATTTTGACTACAACTGTATGTGTTAACATTATATTGAAACATTGGTTTATATTCTCCAAATCTACTAACCACAGAGTTATGGGTTCAGAAAAATATCAATCTGTAAACATATTTTATATTTAAAATGAGGAAAATAAACGTGTTATGGAAGTGTCCAAAAAAGTCTGCGAGTTTACAGTATACAACATACTTTGTAGAAATTCTGTGATTTAAACTGCACATCTCTAAAGAAACATTGCTAATCAAAAGGATAAGAGTTGCTCACTATAGAACAAACATGAATGAGTTTACATTTATTATTAATTCTACATTTTTTGCATTTATGAGGTAAAAGCTTGGTTATGGATGTGACACCTCTCCGTCGTGGATGTGACACATTGGCACTTGTGTGACTTTGGTAAATCAAATATAATTGTTTGAAAATATTCAATACGTTTACATTTACACCAATACTTAGATTTTAATTTGATTAAGACAATACTCTGATTAAGAGTCTATCATGTAAACAGCAATTTTTGATTATCTTAATCTGACTAAAGCAAGGTTATTATAGTTAACGAAAAAAACAAAAAATGAAAACTAAAATTTTAAATCATGTTCATTAACTGAAATAAAAATAAAAACAAGTTTTTTAAAAAACTAGAGCTAACTAAAACTGTGTTGTGTAGATACAAAATTAACTGAAACCTTCTTAAATTATAGCAAAAACGTCCTTCGTTTTTGTAAATGTATTTAATACATACTGTAAGCCTTTTAGAAGTAAATCTATTTACTTCGAGCTGCCAAGTGTTTGACCCATACGGCACCTCAGAATCTGTAATCCTGCTGCCATTGACCAGATCAAGCCGGTCCTCCTCCAGTCATCCTTGCTACTCCCACGACAAAAAATAAGGAGTGAACATGACAGCAGCGCGGTGACAACATTAAATACGACCCGAGCAGAGACTTAAAAGTATTAATTTAACACATTTGTGCCCAATAATGGGTTTTATTTCCATATTAGTGATCCTGAACGAATCATTCTTTTTAACCAGATCTTCTAAAGCCTCGTTCACACTACATGACTTTAAACATCGGCAGATCGCTGTGCCGTTCACACTACATGACTTGATTTTGTGTCTTTAAATCGCTGTGGTGTTCACACTACGCGACACTACGAAAATTATCCACAAGAGGGGGGTCACACACTACATGATCTGACAACAACTCGTTCCCCCAGCAGCTCAGTCATGCTACCAAAACCACAGCCAATGAAATGTTGAGGGAGGAGCCGTCAGAAAAAGCTGAACACTATTAGCTGCTTGTGTCCTCTTTGAAATAAAACTGACATATCTATAATACCCTGACTTTTCCTAAATATCTGTGTATTTCTTTCTAACAGTGTTATTTTTTTTAAATGACAAGACAGACAAGAACTGAATATTTCTACCTTTAATTACCATAGTGGTCATAATGACTGCATGCATGTCTGCTACTTTTAGCAGTGACTTTAAAGATGCGTGCCTTTTTTGCCTAGCAACCTCCTGCTAACATAAACAAATTTCTGATAGTAAAAACACAAATTTACTTCAGATATATCTTTCAAAACAGCATATTCTGTGACACGAAATAGCTCCTGTTTGAAAGTGAAAATGAAAGTGAGGCCGAGACATTTGCGAGTGTTCTAGTAGCTTAACTTCATATTTATAGGCTGTATTACCAAAAAGATAATATTTTTAGGATAATGGTGTCATGAAAACATGAATGATTACAGAAATTCTAGTTCCACTGTTGCCTACTCTTGTGTCCGTGTAAACATACAGAATGAAGCCAGTGCATTGATGCCCATTCTGGCCAATCACAGACATTTCTGTTGAGCTCCTGAGCACAACGGCCATTCAGCTCATGCTGATATGCTCTCTCATTGGCTGCAGCTAATCCCTACATCTGACCACACGTGGGGTCGAGTCGGCCGACTGGTCTGGAATATTTAGCATCCTGTAGTGTGAACTAGGCTTAAGTGAACCGGTTGAACTAGTTCACCAAATTGAACAGAATCATTTGAAACAATTTGCGTCTCCAGTAAGCACTCTTATCCACAATCTACTTACTTTTTAACATGCCTGATACCCCCCTCTGACTGAGTTATTCAGTTATTAGAACAGTACACAGAGATCAGGTTTGAGAAGCGGTGAACCGATAATACTGTGCATGCGTGATTCAGTGAACCGAACACAAACAGTACATGACAACCTGCTGTGACTAAAGCAAACTTGAACAACTGCAGCGCGGGTAAACCGAGGGCTTAAATGAGAGGATTTCATAACAGAAAGTCGTAATGAAATTTGTAAGTGAATCATGCTTCAGTTGGGTTGCAACTTTAATTGTAAGAAACTTTTCAGATCATGATGATGTTTAAACTGACTGAAATTATGATTGCGGACTAACGTTACATATTTTTGGTATGTTGAGTCCAAACGTTCGCGTTAAAGATCCAAACATCCCATCACTACTGTGTCTCTAATCTCAGAAGCAGCCTTGCACACATACTGCACTTAGGGCTGTTGTATTTGAATTTGAGGATGGGTAGATAGCAGTGGTAGATGGTAGTGTTCATGTGTCCTCTGAATACATGTTTCAAAAAATTTATCTTTGGTTGAGTTTTATTATACAATATTTATTCTGATGATTTTGAATCTTGCACCTAACAAATATCCTTATTTAGAAAAACAAACTAAAACTAACACTGAAACTAATAAAAACTCAACTAAAACTAAGCAATTTCAAAATATAGAAACTAATAAAATCTAGTAAATTGAAACTGAATTTGAAAACAAAAAGATTTAAAACGAAATAAAAAATAAAACTACTGAAAAATCTAAAACTATTATGACCTTGGACTAAAGTCATAATCGATCTAAACAGAAATGGGATTAAGACATGTGGAGTATGCCGATTTTAGTGGTATTATTGAAGTGCAGTACAGACATGCAAACACTGCAATTAAACCATTACCGTCATGAAGGACTTTTCGCCGCATTTGGCGATAGGGTAATCTATACACACACGGCTGTTTGACACTATTCTCTGCACTAACTTGTCACTTAACAGAAATAATGTCCAGTATAGAATATAAAGTCATGCTGCAGTGGAAACAGAATGAATATTGTGTATGACTCCCATGAGCTTGGATAACTGCATCCATACATCTCTGCAAAGACTCAAATAACTTATTAATAAAGTCATCTGGAATGGCAAAGAAAGCGTTCTTGCAGGACTCCCAGAGTCAGTAAAGGACTACAGACACCTGCACTGCGAAATGCGGAAGATATGCTTTCCATTCAGTTTGTGTTATCAAACTCCATTAAAACAACACTCTTCCACCAGTCCTTACTTCATACTCGCATCCAATACCTCAAAGTTTGTCGCGGGGGCATGAATGAATTGTTCTTGAATAAAAGTGAAAGTGCCAAACTGCAGTTAAAGTCGACAAATTAAAAACGAAACACGGGAAAATTACATGAAACTCCGGAGGAAACGTGGATAGCGTAGTGACGCAATGACGTTAATCCATCTATGTACTGTAACATGTAAAACGGGATCATGAGAGGAACATTCAAAAAGCAACTCATGTAAACACCTTAATCATATTATTGTCTTATTCAGATTAAGGCAAATAATTAGATTACTGATGTCATGTAAACGTAGTCATTGAGAGAGAAATTTGAGTATTTTTAGAGTACTGTAAAATACAAGCCCACACAAAAACCTTATTAGCATTTTGGTAAAAACTTTTTTTTTCATGGCAAGGTTGACATTTGCATGGAATTGCTTACCTCTATCCTCCTCCAACGGTCTAGAGCAAAGCTTTAGAGTCTCCCTGCGTTCCCCGGATGGACAGGGCTGACCGCGGGATTTATCTGGGGCAGAGCTGCGGTACAGCTTGGATTTGGAGTGCTGAGTGTGACACGGCTCTGATTCATCTCCTCCATCAAACTTGCGCTTAGAGTTTTTCAGTTTTTGGCCTAATGATGCAGCGCCAGAGTCTTTTCCGTGATTCCCAGACAGGAATGATTTGACGTCATTGAAATTCTTCTGCACGAGGATGTAGTCGAACTCCACGGGGTTTCCGTCGAGAGGGACGCCGAGTCTCACAGAGTCGCTCTGGTGGAGGATGCAGGGACTCAGAGGTGGGATCCGTTTGCCGTTCACCCACACGCCATTCAGACTCTGGGTATCAATACAAGGATGAGAAGTTAGACACAATAATAAATAACACGGTCCAGTAAAACTTTAAATAACGTTTTTTTTAGACGTTAGTATCAGTATTGTTAGTTTTAAGGATATCTATAAGCTAGTGTGCTCCAAAACAGTGACAAAATTCACATTTAGAAGATATAAACATGATACAAACATCCAAAGCTTGCAGTTTATCACTTCCGCCTAAACACATCAACGTTTTTTTTTTGACGTCATACTTCAGTTTCTCATCAGATCTCCTGATCAATCAAATGCTCTCTAGTATCATGTCATGCCTCGCCCCCTTCTTATTTGCTTCACATTTGATGCGCTCAAGCTCATCCACTCTCACTGGCAGAGCTGTGATAAAACAAAATGCTATTGGCTGTTTTTAAAAGGGGAGGAGCTACACCATGTCCCGCCCTCTCTTCATGTTTCAATTGAAATGACATCAAACATCGAATAAAATGCGTATTTCAAAGCACTTCACGAGACCTTTAATAAATGAATGACTTCGAAGGACACCTATACATGCAAAATCAACATTTAGGAGCTGTTTGGAGAGGAATAGTGTGTACACAGCCATTTTTAGAGTACTACAAACACTTCAAGTTAGGGCTGCAGCTATAGATTATTTGAATAATCGATTAATCTACCACTGGAAAAAATAGTGGTAGTGGATGAGGAGATTCCACCCATTGGGTGTAAGCGCTTTGAGTGTCTAGAAAAGCGCTATATAAATGTAAGGAATTATTAATAGGTTAATCGGACAAGCTTTTCCCATTTTCTTTAAAGATCTTGTGACTGAAACGCAACAGAGTAGTAAAAGGTGTATAAAGGCCAATCACAGATACACACACAGACACATTGCAAAAGCTACTCCACAATATTCTGAATTGAAACAATGGCATTTTTTATTTCACCAGAAACTACATTAACTAATAATATAATTACAGGATTAAAAAAAAAACAAGCTGCATATTCATTCATTTATTTATTCATTAATTTTCCTTCGGCTTAGTCCCTTATTTATCAGGGGTTGCCACAGCGGAATGAACCACCAACTATTGCAGCATATGTTTTACGCTGCAGATGCCCTTCCAGCCACAACCCAGTACTGGGAAACACCCATACACTCATTCACACACACACACTCATACACTACAGCCAATTTAGTTTACTCAAATCACATATAGTGCATGTCTTTGGATGGTGGGGGAAACCCACGTGAACACGGGTAAAACAAGCTGCATATAGTCTAATTAAAATAAATATAATGAGTAAATCAATGTTATACAGAAAGGAAGTGACGCATTAAATTTACTTCTGTTTTAAACGAAGCGTTGATTCCTACTAATTTAATAAATTATTTTTTGTGATTGATTAAATACGCACAATTCGATTATAAGATTCAGCCTTTCACCCAAGTACTTTTTTATTTAATAAAAAACTAATCCAGGATAAAAAGTAAAGCAATCTTGAGCACAACCGCACCATGAAGTAACAGTGTGGTTATCCCCACTCATTGGTCTTGATTGACAGGTGTGTATTATCAGGTCCTCAGTCAGCCTTCAGTTTTTGAACGAAGCAACACCAAGCAGTATTTGCAAAAAATAATAATATCATTTGATCAAAGGATGGATCTGTTATATATAGGTCTAATTATATGTCTGTGATGCAGCTTCAACTCAAGTAGTAAGTGTTATACATAGGCCTGTCACAATATCTGTTTTTTGTGTACGATATATTGCACCATAATATATTGCGATAAACTATATTATTGTCATTTTAAGACCATTTTATGCCACTCATTATATAATGCCAGAATTATTATATATAATTATATAATGTCATAATTTATTCTTAAGAATATTTCATTTAATTATAGTCATTTTAACAGTTTAATAATGAGGCATTGGAATCAGCATGTGAAAGCGCATATCCTAAATAAATAATAATAAATGTTAACACAAAAGTGCAAGGTAAAGAGTAACAGAGGCTGTGATATCTGCTACCAGATCTGTTTTCAGCTGTCAGACACCTACATGAGAATATACTATAGTCATTTATAGTAAATACTAGTGTTTATTAACCATACTGACACCTCCGATAGAGATAGAGATGTTGCACAATCAGCTAAAATGTTGCTAGAATTGGTTTTTATGTATGGGCGATATAAATTACATCATCAAAAATGACTGAGGTCATGTCCATGTGTTGTGCCGTAAGTCGATATATTGATTATTGTGACAGGCCTAGTTATATTTGATATTTTTATAGGATTTTGAACTAATTGTCATCTAAATTAGTGTGTCATTTCCACCGCAAAAGATGACTAAACCTAGCATTGTCTCACAGATAAAAAATTTGTCATCATGTGTTTACTGTAATTGCCAAAAACAGTGGAAAATAAGATTTTTTTTTAGATTATAAAACAGATTACTAATGCTTTAATAGACTGTTCTATAGACAGATAAGCTAAAAGAGAGACAGACAAAACTACAAATAGTCAAACGGACAGACCAACAGACGAATACTACACCTTATTGTCCGTCACGGTCCACTGTCTGCCTTCATTTAGCTTGAACACACAGTGGATTCTGGATATCATGAGCGGGCAGCTGGATGACAGAATCTGATGGGTCACATTCAGACCACGGCCAACAGAAACCTGATGCAAACAAGACGCAGGAGCAGTCAGCAAACACACATTTAGATCATTACCTCATGACAAACACATATGAGTGCTAAATTACAGAGTAAAACCCTCACACTGAATTCGAGAGAGCAAAAATATTTAGGTAAAGTTGGTTTTCGTACATTCAATCATTTTAAAACAGTGACAAAGAATTTTTTTATGAAATTATATTATTAAGGAGAAAGTCAGAATGTGCGAATATAAAACCAACTTTACCAGTCAGTCAGTGTTATGATTAGCAACTAATAAGTGAAAATTTTGAGCAAAACAACCCAACATAATACTTAATTTCACCCTATAAACTTGAAATATCAAAGTCAATATGTAAATTTAATAAATGTACATATATTAATAAGAACAACTCAAAAAGCAGTGACT
>CAIGQV010019088.1:12546883-12559813 GCA_903798115.1 Danio jaintianensis
CTTGCACCATCAATGCTAGTCAGTCAGTGTTGTTAGGATTTGGAATAGGTAAAAAATGAGAAGAAAACAACCTCACATATGACTTAATTTTGGCCTATAAAGCTGAAATATCACAGTCATATGACTATTTTATAAATATACATATATATTATAACGAAAATACTCAAAAAAACCAGTGACTAGCATCATCAATGCTAACGTTAGTCAGTGTTGTTATGATTTGGAATGAATAGGTGCAAACTTCGATCAAAACATGACTTAGTTTTGCCCTATAAAGCAGCAATATCAACGTTAATATATTAAATTTAACAATTATACATTAATTCAAGGGGTTTATTCCGCAAACATGCACCTCAGAATCCTCGAACAGACGCAGCCAGTCAGAGTCTCTTCCCACGCGCTGCAAACACCAGATTTTCTCTTTTCCAGAACTCTCTTCCTCGGTGTTTGAGGAAGGAGGTTCCTCGGTCTTTTCCATTATTCCTGCTCCATTAATTCATGCCAAATAATATTGTATTTATTGTGTGTTGTCCGCCACATACTGCGCAAGAGCTTTTCACAAGAACATAGCGCCTCCACTCTACGCGCTAGTAGGCATCATGTGACGCTCAACATATCATCTGATTGGCTGCGAGGTTTGGAGCTTGAATATAATTGGCTGAGTTGCAGTGACTTTCACCAATGGCAGCGCAATGTTCTCCGCTAGATGGCAGTTGGCGGATCAGCGAGTCTCTAAGTAAAAGAAATTACATATAAAATATAACATAGACAGGCCCGTAGCCAGGGGGGTTCGGGGGGTTCGAAAGACAAAGGTCCAAAATTTGTCCTATTTTGACTGCTATGTCAACATAAATTGTTAAAATAACTCATCGAAGAAGGCTTAAGACCGAGAAGAATCTGACGTAAGTGAAGTCATTTTTCAATACTGACCAACTGTATTGTTGTTAAATAGCAAAAACATTTTACAAGTAACTTTTACTCTACATTCATTCATTCATTAATTATCTTTTCGGCTTAGTCCCTTTATTAATCAGGGGTCGCCACAGCGGAATGAACCGCCAACTTATCCAGCATATGTTTTACGCAGCGGATGCCCTTCCAGCTGCAACCCATAACTGGGAAACACACATACACTATGGACAATCCGGAGGAAACCCACGCGAACACGGGGAGAACATGCAAACTCCACACAGAAACACCAACTGACCCAGCCGAGGCTCGAACCAGCAACCTTCTTGCTGTGAGGCGAACATGCTACCCACTGCGCCACCGTGCAGCCCTTTTACTCTCCATCTTGGATCTTATTCTTGAAGGAAAGAACAAATGACCAATAAAAAGGTGTGAAGCACCAAATGTTAAACATGAAGCTTATAAAAGTTAATTTTAATACTAATTAGGCTGTTGTTGTTATCCATGAATTTTCAAATGTACTGTTAACAAGAGAGGCTAGAAAAAGCAGGAAGCTCTACATTATTATTATTATGTTTATGTTTATTTTTTATTATTCAAATGGCCAAATTCTGACAGGAAAGTTGAATGTGCTGGCCAGTTTGTTATTTGCCTAATAAATGACACTTTGCCTTAATAAATTACTCTGCCTTAATAGGCATTTTTTAATTTAAAGCCTTAACAGATTCCCTTTTTCCCCTAATGACATATAATGTGATAAATTTATATTTTAAAAATAATACATAGAAATAAGTTTTTTTTAGTTTTTTTTAAATATTTCTTTATTGTAAATCTTTTGGAAATGTTTTTGGTACATCAAAAAGTGTGATTATGATGACCACCCGACAAGCTAGTCCAGCTACAAATAGTGCTAACATGTATACAGGGCTTGACATTCACTTTTTTGATCACCAGCCACTGTGGCTAGTAGATTTCCAACATTACTAGCCACTCACCATTTTCACTATAGCCACAATTTTGTTGTTGGGAAAATATATTTTATATGCATATATTTGACTTTGGCTCAGTGTGCATAAGCAAATGGGTTGTGTCGCATTGCAATTAGTTTTTATTTCACATGACTTTTCAGGGCTCAAAATTAAGGATTTACCAAATTTATCTCTGACCACACCAAAAATAAATAATTATTTCTTAGCCACAAATTTTAAATGTGTCAAAACAACCAAAATATAGCGGTATGTATACACGCACTTTTTAACTTAAAAAAATAAAATAAATAAATTGACATTTGAAAAATAACTATTGTCATGTATCTAAAATATGCACAGTAATCTGTCCTGGCTAAAGGTCCCAGATCACCAGTTAACCACACATAAATGGGGAGTTAATCTCATATTAAAGCAATGTTATTGTTAAAAAAAAAAAAAAGATAATTAAACTATATTAACAAAAATAACTGTAAGCAAAAGAAATAATAATAATAATAATTTCTTACATTTATATGGCGCTTTTCTAGACACTCAAAGCGCTTTACACAATGGGGGAATCTCCTCATCCACCACCAGTGTGCAGCATCCACCTGGATGACGCGACGGCAGCCATATTGCGCCAGACCGCACACCACACACCAGCCGATTGGTGGAGAGGAGACAGAGTGATGAAGTCAATTATGATATGGGGATGGTTAGGAGGCCATGATGGACAGAGGCCAGTGGGCAGATTTGGCCAGGATGCCGGGGTTAAACCCCTACTCTTTTTCGAATGACATCCTGGGATTTTTAACGACCACAAAGAGTCGGGACTCATCCGAAAGACGGTGCTCACTGAGCAGTATAGAGACCCCTTCACTATACTGGGGCGTTAGGACCCACACAGACCGCAGGTTGAGCACCCCCTGTTGGCCTCACTAGCACCACTTCCGGCAGCAACCTAGCTTTCCCATGTGGTCTCCCATCCAGGTACTAACCGGGCGCAGCCCTGCTTAGCTTCAGTGGGCAACCGTGTGAGAGTTGCAGAGAGCTAGCTGCCGGCAAAGAAGTAAGCAAAAGAAAGCGAGTAGGGTGAAGCTGCAGGCCCGGAGACCCAACTGCACGCTCAGACCTGCACATCCAGACCTATCGTTTTCTCAGACAGTGCCACTTGCTGTTGGGTTGGGTGAAGCGGCAGGTACGGTGACCCAATTGAACGCTCAGACCAGCACTTTCTAGCAAGTAGCAACATCGGACACGTAAGGTTATTGATTTTATTAAAGCGATTCCTGAAAATTACCAGGTTTTATGGCATAAATCAATGTGACATCTTATTACACCAACAAACAATTATTTCAGTGTTTGATTTGATTAAAATTAGTGTCAAAATATTATTTTATGACAGCTTGCTCTTATTTTCTGTGTTATTGTACCATTCTGGGACAATTTTCCAGCAATGTTTTCTGGCAAAATAAAAAACTTTAAAGCAAAAATGTTCAAATAAAATGTATAATATATAACGCAATTATTATTTGTAACATATTTTAGTGCTATGTAGGCCTCCTGTACGTATTACTGTATTATCTATCTGAAAGTGTTTCCACAGACAATAACAGTAACACAATAACAGTTTAACAATTGTTAATACGTTCTGTAATACTTATCAATAAGATCTTTGGAAATCAAAATATCAGTTAATCTGCATAGAATTTACAATATGAGCTCTCTTAGGTTAAAGCAAAAATAATTTGCTTATGACTTGTGTATTTTTTTCCCCCAGATGGATATTCATTTTCCTATTGCTTAAGCTTCAAAGCTGCAATCTTTTAATGTTACCTGTTTTTTTAAATCATTTTGTTTTAATTGCAGCATTAAGAAGAATGTCTTAATAGAAACATTTGTAAATTGAAAGTAGGATATTTTATCAAGCCCACAAATTAATACCTGCCTTAAAAACGGAAAACAAATGTAGTAATTCTGACTAAATTCTTCTTACAATGTTCATCGAATATGCACAATCGTTTGTGATTGGTTAACTCTGATCAGCGCTGAGAAAAGTAACATGTCACGTGACAAACCAGTACGCTCTTTTTCCTCAGAACTCTATATTTGAACAATGAAACTGGAAATACACATATCAATTAAATGCCTGTTTATTTTAAATTATTAAATATTTTAGACATATTGTTAGTTAAATAGCTTGATAACTCAAAATAAATATATGTGGTCGGTATTTATGGTAAATCTAGCGAACCCTAGTGAAAGATATACTGTAGTACCCTTTCAGACTGGTTCACATAAACACTCATCGTGAGTCGTTGCTGTTGTAAATATATATATATATTATTTGACAAAATAAGCGTCTGGATTATATTATATTTGTTCATATTCTATCTATTTAGTCATGGTTATGATATTGACGCCCAAAAATATATATGTATTTATGTATTTCTCTAGCGACCCCTAGTGAAAGATCTTCTGTAGTGCTGCTTCATACCAGACTGGTTCACATAAACCTGACATAAACACTCTTTAATCATGGCTGATCTAAAAATAATAATAATACTACTTTGCAAAATAACCGTCTGGATTGTATTATATTTGTTTATACTCTATCTGTTTAGTCATGGTTATGATCTTGATGGACACAGAATGAAAAACTCTACTTTCCAAGATCTCTGTGGCTCTTTAAAGTGAAAGCTAAATAAATAAGTATTATTTATAAATATATTATTATTATTATTATTTTAATTGCCTTTAAATTAATTTCCGGTACAGTCATTATCTAAAATAAACAGTTAACATATGCATAACTTATTAAAAATCTAGAAAAGTAGTTTCAAGAAACTTTTTTAGTATTACTGAATTTTATTGTGTTAATTTCAGACTTTACTAATTTAATAAATTGTTTGTTTTTTAATGTCTTTAAAATTAAAGTTTCTTTCAAAATAATCAAATTAAACTGATAGAAAATATGTGCCTTTCAATAAGCCGAACTATTTATTTACGATAAAAATGCACTTATTTAAAATAAAATAAAAATAATACAAGTAATTAAATTAATATTAATATCAAATATTATAATTTTTGATAAATTATAACTTTTTAAAACAGTTTTCATCAATTAATATTTATGTAACAAGTAGTTTTATGATTTTTAGCTTTAGTTTAACTGGAATATAACCTTGAAACAGAAACACAAACACAAAAACATATATAACATACAAGCTAAATTTTATACAAACCGCCAAAATGACAAACAAACAAAACAAAAATAAATCATCAGAAAGTACCCCTCATTCATTTATAAACTCACCAAATTAGAAAAAAACAACAATTCCCATCTGAACATGTGAACATTTACTGAACTACATGAACTAAACTCAAGATATCAAGGCATCTTTGGCTCAAAGCGTTAAGAACAAATGTAAATATGGCTTATAAAGATAGCATTACGATTTGTTTAAGGAAAACTCGTTTCTACAAATCATTCTCTTATACCCGTACAAAAGAAAAACAGTCATTAGAGCAAAGCAAATCTCTTGTACACTAAACAAACACACAATCACACAGACAGACAGACACACACTTTGGCAACTGTTTTGAGCATGTCAGCTTTTTCTCCCTAAATTGTAAAACGGATATCACAGAAAGGAAATAAGAGAGGAAACACACAGATGAGGTCAGATGGAAAACAGCAAAAGTGTTCACACGTAAAAAAGAACAACAGTAAATTAGCAGTTTTCCATATTTTGTGTTGTTTTTATTTATTTTCCCTCATTTATTTCTGCTTTTGAATTGCATTATGGGACCTTAATCTTTCCTCCAACAACTTTTAACCTTGAAAAGTTCGTAAAAAAAAAAACTTATTGACATTTTTAATAGTTTAAAGTGCTATATTGTCTGGGTTGGTGTTGTGTATTAGGCTACAAACACCTTGTAATAAACTGCCAGTACATTTACTGGTATTTTACAGACTTATTTCTATACATATTATTTCTTATACATTTCAAATGACTAAAATGTCAATAAAAGTCACTTTGTTAAACAATTCACAACCGCTAATAAATTAAAAACACCATTAAAATATGGAAACTGTTAATTATCAGATATTTTTACAGTGCGAGGAAACACACTGATGAGGTCAGCTGAAAAAAAAAGTCTACTTTTGTACCTTTAAAACTCTCCAAAATAAGCACAAAGGTGAATATCTTTGGCTTTAGGTCAAGTGTGTAAAGATAACATTTCACTACTTATACAGTTCACTGGTAAATAAAGCATTGCATCAACTTAAACCAGGGATGTCAAACTCCGCAGCCCTACACAGTTTAGTTCCAACCCTGCTTCAAAACACTTGCCTGTAGGTTTCAAACAAGCCTGAGGGAAATTAGTTTTATCAGATGTGTTTAATTACAGTTGGAACTAAACCAGGAGTGCCCAAACTTGGTCCTTGAGGGCCGGTGTCCTGCATATTTTAGTTCCAACCCCAATTAAACACACCTGAACCAGCTAATCAAGCTCTTAGGTATACAAAAACTTCCAGGCAGGTGTGTTGAAGGAAGTTGGAGCTAAACTATGCAGGACACCAGCCCTCCACCCCTCAGGACACCCCTCAGTAGTTCAGGACACCCCTGAACTAAACTGTGCAGAGCTGCGGCCCTCCAGGAACTGAGTTTGACACCCCTGAACTAAACTGTGCAGAGCTGCGGCCCTCCAGGAACTGAGTTTGACACCCTGAACTAAACTGTGCAGAGCTGCGGCCCTCCAGGAACTGAGTTTGGACACCCCTGAACTAAACTGTGCAGAGCTGCGGCCCTCCAGGAACTGAGTTTGGACACCCCTGAACCAAACTGAGCAGAGTGTCAAACCCCTGACTTAAACGAATCAACTTAAAAGAATTAAGTTTTTCGACTTAATTCATTACAGAAAACCTCAACAAATTGAATAGAAAAAACTAAATGTTTTTAAGTTGAAGTAATTAAAGTTTTCACACCTGGACTTCAACATGCACTGTAAAAATATCCATTAATTAACAGTTTCCGTATTTCATCATTTATTTTTGTGTTTGTTTACGGTTGTGAATTGCATTATCTGCTCTGTTGACTTCTGATGTTGAAAATTCAACTCTACAGTTTAACAAAGTGACTTTTATTGACATTTTAGTAGTTTGAAATAATATAATGTATAATATATATGTAGAAATAAGTGTGTAAAATGACAGAAAATGTACTGGCAGTTTATTGTAAGGTGTTTTGTAGCCTAATACACAACACAAACCCAGACAATATAGCACTTTAAACTATTAAAAATGTCAATAAAAGTCACTTTTTCCAACTTGGTTGCTGGAAGAAATTCAAGCTCCGATAATGTGATTCAAAAGCAGAAATAAACAGCAATAATAAAAAAACATGAGTCACAAAATATGGAAAATTGTTAAATTTACAGACTTTTTTTGCAGTGTGCACTAAAAATATTAAGTGTCATATTTGGTGAAATAAATCAAATCACAATGGATAAACATCCAGTAAAAAAATCAGATCAAATTATACTGCAATCCTCTCTTCCAGATATATTAATGCAAAAATATTAAACACATTTAAAGCAATAAAGAAATTCTCAAATGACTGTCTGTGAAGAAAAGCAAGCCCAGAAGATGAGGAATAAAGGAGGAAAGCGGAAATGCAAATTATGAAAAACAGCCATATGCAAATCAAACAATGTTTTTAAGGCACAGGTCCAAAACAGTCGCACGTCTAAACCACACCATCAAAATATGTCCCAATGTTTAAACAATACAATACAATTGTGAACAACCCAGCAATAGTTTTATGAAACAAAAGTAAAAGGAAGACTTACATTCAAACTACACTGTAAAAACATATCCATAAATTAGCAGTTTTCTGTATTTTGAGATTTGTATTTTGAATTTTCTCAGTTTATTTCTGCTTTTGAATTGCATTATGGGATCTTGATCTTTCTTGCAACAACTTTTAACCTTAAGAAGATCGAAAAAGTTACTTTTCTTGACATTTTTAATAGTTTAAAATGATATATTGTCTGGGTTGGTGTTGTATATTACACTACAAACACCTTGTAATAAACTGACAGTGCACTTTCTGTCATTTTACACACTTATTTCTTTATATATTATACATTATATTATTTCAAACGACTAAAATGTCAATAAAAGTCACTTTGTTAAACTGTAGAGTTGAATTTTCAACATCAGAAGTCGACAGAGCAGAGATCAACATCCCATAATGCAATTCACAACCACAAATAAACACACAAAATACGGAAACTGTTCATTAACAGATATTTTTTACAGTGTAATGTTCACTGGAAGGTTCATAATGAAATTCCCTGACAAAAAAAATTAATTTTTAAAACACACGACAGTAGTGACTCAAACCCCAGTTTTTAACAGTGTCAGTGATATAAAGCAATATTTAACTTGGTGTAAAGCTGGTTAAAGTCGTGAATCTCAGGAAACTGGTCACATTTCACCACAAAATCAACCGTGTTTTATTGTTATGATGACACACCCATAACTAAAATGAAACCAGATTTAGCAGAATTGTGCTTTTAGTGTGAACTTTAACACAAATCAAGCACATTTCCTTTCAAATTCTCATTATCATATTGAAAAATATACATTGAGTTTATATATTAGTTGAGTTTAGATATTTCGCTTTCATTGATCATTGTTGCATTTGGATGGCTTTTAGTATAGTAAATTATTACTATTATAACTTTTTTACTTAATTCACCTTTAATTCAGTGTGCTACAATTTCTTTGCTTTTTGTTTTTACAGTTTTTTTACAATTATAAAGAGTAAAACACTCATTATACAGTAACCGTATTATAGTAAATGATTTAAAAACTGCACCATAAAATATTTTCAAAGCTGTCAAAAATATTTGTTGTTTTTTTTACAATAAAATGCTATTTATTTTTTATGATTATTCAATTTGTTAATGTCATTTATTTGTATTTATTAGAAAAAATGAAACTGAATTTCAATGTGGATCAATATTATATTATATTATATATTTTTCCAATATTATTGTAAATATTGCAAAATGTACTGCAAAACAGTATTTCTTGTAAAATACCATTTGTTTTTTACTTTATTTTACAATAAAAAAAACACTATGTTCGTTTTTCCACTTTAAATTTATTGTGTAAATTGACAATTATGTATCATAATTGAGAAACTTTATTTTGTAAAGAAATTTATTTTTTTTATTGTTTCTTAGTGAAAATAATCCTGGGTTGTTTTAACCCAACATTGGCTAAAAAATGGACAAACCCAATGTTTGGTACACTCAAAAAAATGTTGGATTAATAATTTCACCCAATAGAAGGGTTAAAAATATTGGGTTGCTATGTTGGGTCAATCTGAATGTTTCTTGAATCGCATCCATAACAAATCACCTAGTTGACATATAATTTCTATTTGTTGGGTTAACCTTAACGACACAATGGATTGGGTTAAAATAACACAACAGCAGGTCGGTGCCGAACCAACCCACCGTTGGGTTATTATTAACTTTGTACGTGAGTAACTTTTTAAAATTAAATTTAAATTACATTTTTCAACCCAACCCAAGTTACTCCATATTTGACCCACCATTGGGTTAAAACAACCCATCATTTTAGAGTGTAAATACTACACCACATCTGTGGTAAAAAAAAAAAAAGAAAGTAAAAATAAATTTGCATTATAAACTATATTATAAAAATTTATGGGTTGCCGTAACTCAACATTGGGTTGAACACGAACAAACCCAATGCTGGGTCATTTTTTTTCAACTAAACTAAAATGACACGACAAAAAAATGACAAAAATGCAAGTATTAAAAACACTTGGGTTTGTCCATATTTGACCCAATCTTGCAATGAAATAAATTCAAATGAGTTTAAACACAATTTGTAAGTTTTTTTGGGGGGCAACTTAATTGTTAAAACCCAACATTTTTTAGAGCGTATTTTAATTATGAGGTGAAATGTCGACCCATTTTTTTCGTGAGATTCGCATGAACACACCATTATAGCTCTTCCTATTTTTGGTATTAGCTAAATTTTCATCCTGAAACGTGTAAACCTGATATTTTGAATGGCACTCATTTATAAAGTTCAGAGTCGAGCTGCGTAGTTGACGCACAACGTATGATCTCGAACATCTCCCCAACCTCCATTTTTCATGTGAGGCTGATGTTCGACCGGCCCATGATCCGTCAGCGTTAAAATTGGCGGGAAAAGCACAGATTTGACATCCTTGAGAGCTGAATCCACCTTCTCCTGAGCCATTTCTGGCCGACAGTCCGCTTTCTGATGAAGGCCACAATCGCCAGTATGAATTACTCGACTTCCGAGTGCCACCAAAACCTTCATAGGCTTCGAAATGCACGTGCCAGACAAGTTCTGCAGGGTCCAGTCCCAATTATAATCGTCGTATGTGCAGAATGCGTTGTTGCATCCCATCAGTTTGTAGTAGAGCTCTCTGGTGATTCCCATTCCTATGTTATGTTTGGTAGACAGCCATCCTGATGTTTCGGTTTTGCTAGAAAGTTCATGAAAGCCTGATACACTGTTATGGTTGCCTAAAGCAAGAACATCGCAGTCGCCACAACTGGTTTTCCTGAGCTCGGACATTGATTTTAAGTATTCGTGGAAATCAGGAAGAAGATAGTTGTCTTCTTCTATGAATATGACATATCCGTTGTATCCTCGGAGAATTCGCACTCGCTCGAATACGAAATGCAGCTTCCACCACCAATGGTGTTTAGTTTGCGTTATTGACGCTTCCCTGTAGTGTCCGTAGGAATCAGGATGTTTTGCGTTCAAACAACCCTTTTTGATGGCGTCATCCTTGGATATGTCTCTTGGACAATCTTGAGGATCTTGTCCCGGGAATTCGTTCGGATAAAGCTGAATGCTGTAGGGAAAGAAAACTGGCAGAACTCTACAAAACGTAATTTCCTTGACCATACTGGAAATTTCCTCAGAGAAATAGTCATGACTGAATATTACAAGTGCGTTTTGTATTCCAGTGACTTTTTCTAAGGACTGTATGAGCATTTTGAGATACGCCGGTCGGTTGTGGACTTGCACCACAATCACCACCTCTGGATCTGAGGGAAATTGATCTCCATTTTGTATAAACTGTCTGTAGTTGCTGTCATAGATGGATTTTCTCATATTCTGGATGGTTCCATAGTCAAATTTAACCATCACAGCAGTCTGTGTGCTTTCTCTATCAGTATCCTCCATGTTTGAGTCATCTTTAGTCCGTCGTATGGTGTAAAACAACATTATGAAGACGATCAAAACAACGAGGAACACAATAAAGTTCTTCTTCAACAACCGGAATCTCATTTTTCGACGTCAAAGCACCATGGAAAGCAGAATTATGGGATGTTTACTGTTGTTATACGCCTGTTGAGGGCAGAATCCGGGCATTTTTCAGGTGAAACGCGGACATTGTGGTTTCTGTCAAGACAAGTTCAACGGTGAGTTTGAACATGAATGAAGCAAATTCACGTCAAGCAAAGCGCGCGCTATAATGTTACTTATTTAACGTAGAAAGTGTGTTTGTTCGTAAAGCAAGAGCTACTCACCCTGATAAAGTGTCATGTGCAACAAAGTTGTAAGCAGGAAGAGAAAGTGAACTGAATGAGGAGGTCTCTCTCTCTCTGCTGACGTGTACTTACAGTCAACAGGAACACACACTCGCTCCTCCTCACAAGTGCTAATAAACACTCACGAGACACACTGCAAGAAACACACTTTATTTCTCGGTTTCACTAGTCTTGGTTTATTTAAAATGTAAGTTATAATCTGTTTCAGCTGAAAGAAACTTGCGCTTATTAATCTAATAATAATAAATGTATCCGTGGCTTTTGTTTTGTCTCTAAATGGACACCACTGATGCTTGTTTCCTAAATATATTCAAATAATATTTAAATAATAATAATTTAGCCTATAAAATCTCAACATGTAGCCATTTACACTGAAAATTATGTCAAAAACATACTACTAATTGTTGAACTTGTTACTTTTTTTTTAACTTATTGAGTATTGCATTTGTAATTTTGGATATTATTCATTCATTCGTTTTCTTTTTGGCTTAGTTCCTTTATTAATCAGGGGTCGCCACAGCGGAATGAACCGCCAACTTATCCAGCATATGTTTTACGCAGCGGATGCCCTTCCAGCTGCAACCCATCACTGGGAAAATTTTGGATATTAATATTTTTTTATATAAAAATTACAGTCTATATATACAGTCTATAGCCTATATTATACATAAAAAAACAACAATTGCATGAGACACACTGCAAGAAACACACACACTTTATTTCTCGGTTTCATTAGACTTAGTTAAAAATGTAGTTTCACTAGTTCTGGTTTATTTAAAATGTTTCAGCTGAAAGAAACTTTCACTTATTAATCTAATAATAATAAATGTATCCGTGGCTTTTGTTTTGTCTCTAAATGGACTCCACTGATGCTTGTTTCCTAAATATATTTAAATAATATTTAAATAATAATAATTTAGACTATAAAATCTCAATATGTAGCTATTCATTCATTCATTCATTTTCTTTTCGGCTTAGTCCCTTTATTAATCTGGGGTCACCACAGCGGAATGAACCGCCAACTTATCCAGCATATGTTTCACGCAGCGGATGCCCTTCCAGCCGCAACCCATCACTGGGAAACATCCATACACACTCATTCACACACATACACTACGGACAATTTAGCCTACCCAATTCACCTATACTGCATGTCTTTGGACTTGTGGGGGAAACCGGAGCACCCGGAGGAAACCCACGCCAACACGGGGAGAACATGCAAACTCCACACAGAAACGCCAACTGACCCAGCCGAGGCTCGAACCAGCGACCTTCTTGCTGTGAGGCGAACGTGCTACTCACTGCGCCACCGTGACGCCCATATGTAGCTATTTACACTGCAAATTATGTCAAAAACATACTACTAATTGTTGAACTTGTTATTTTTTTAGTTATTGACAAATAAATT
>CAIGQV010019088.1:12574011-12589960 GCA_903798115.1 Danio jaintianensis
CACACACACACACAGCGCGTTTAGCTTTGCACTGTTTTGCACGGCAAATGTGACAGGATACACATTAATATCCACTGCTGTATGGATATCCGTTATGTTAATGTTCAAAATAAAGCTGATTTAACGTCCACAACCCGGGATTGAAGCGTCTTCTTTTATAATATTCTGACACGCGGCTGTGGTGATAAAGTAAAGCTGAAGTAAATCGCTGTAATTCATTACAAACATGTTTTAAAAACGTGTTAAACTTGTAAAACTCACTCTTGATCACATTTGATGATGATTGATGATCACAGAGAGCTGAACAGATCTGTTATTCCCGGTTGCTTTGCGCACGTCCTGTCTTGTTGATATGATTATACGCGTTACTATGGAGACATGTTAATATGCAGCTGTCAATCAATTCGGTGGGCGGGGAAACCGCACTCCTACGTCAAGGTGCGGTCAGCCTCAAAATGGGAGGGATTTGGATCCTATTTTAACGTCAGGAAATGTAAAAAAAAGAGACTTATTGTCTTTATATGACCCCAATATGACTGTGGACACACTATACCTACACACAGTTCTGTCCAAACAGCTTAAATAAGATGATTTTCATCATAGGTGCCCTTTAAAGGTCCGTGTACCCGCGTATAATTGGTTTTCTCATTTTTGATTTCAAAACAGAAAAACGAACAAATGGTTCATTTGTGCCAAATTTGAACCTTCTCACGAACATAAAACAAATAGTTTTTTCAAATATTTATTTTTGTTTTCGTCACATTTTGTTTTTGCACGCAAAATGAAAATGCGATAAAACCAAAACGAATAAACAGCTTTAAAATGTGTTCTTTTGTGGGCGGGAATTATACACGCCCCCTCTCTGCTGATTGGTCGACCAAACGTCAAACTGTGCCGTCATCAGTTGTTCCTTTGTTTGTGCAGCGGAATAACGTCTCTCAGTTTATGGACTTCTTCATAAATTCGGCAACCTGTGCTTGCCTTAAAAATATTATTTTATATCATACTTAAGCATCTTAGCATGTCATCTGTTTTATTTTGCGGCAGCTCTCATAATCCGTGTTAAAACCGTCACATTGCACAGCATGGAGCGAATGAATTTGTAGTGACCAGCAGACTCGACTTCAGTGTAGGCCTAAAATATATGCAACAGCCATAAATTAAATAAGCTGAGTAACGTTATATATTAGTAATATTTAGTATGACGATGTTATGTCATTAGCGAACGGCTGGATTCAGTCCATTCAGTAGCAAATCTTACTGAACGAATCATTGATTCAATCGAATCGGTTAAATAAACGACTCGTTAAGTAATACACTTGCTGCCACCTGCTCGCATTTTCAGTATCCACCTATCATTTTGTCAATCACCTCTGTGATCAGAATGTTATGTTTGAACTGAATCCCATGAAATTTTGCCACTTTAATTGGTATGTAAATGCATTTATTATCCAACTCAAGTTTAGATGCAGATACTTTACCACTTATGCAGCACAATAATGCTACAGAAGTCACTTATTAAATTATCAGCCGATTAAATGACTAACAAGAACGTTATTTAAAGCAAAATTTAGAGTCAAGGGAAAAAATCTAAACCTCATCAAAAGCAAACTGACATTTGATTGATGTAAATAAATACTGTAAAAATACTCTCTGGCTTTATTATTCCACGTGTTATATCAGGGATTTTATCTGTTCTTAGCTGAGAAAGCTCTTCCTATTTTATGTTATAAAATGGCTTTTAAAAATTACCCATAGGTTGGACGTGCTGCATGTTGCTTTTTCTAGTTTTGTAAAGTTTTTATCACTACTGTCAGTCATTTGGAGATTACAATAGGTAAGGTCAAAGGAGGTACCCAGTTCTTCATGCCCTTTTCATGTAACAATGTTTTGCAAAATGGCATCTCAAATGAGTACTTCTAATTACTGAAACAACAGCGCTTTTAACTTGCCAGTATATCCTGCATTTCAGAATAATAGCCAAAAGATACACACTAATGTATTAATGAAGTACATAAGATAAACAACTACAGAGGAAAGACTTGTGCATCATTACTGAAAAAATACCATAATATTCCACAAATCTATCACTTTTCTAGTTATTAAAAGGGAACGTGACGGCACAGTTTGACGTATGGTCGACCAATCAGCAGAGAGGGGGCGTGTATAATTCCCGCCCACACAGAGAACAAGTTTTAAAGCTGTTTATTTGTTTTAATTTTATCGCATTTTCGTTTTGCGTGTAAGAACAAAATGTGACGAAAACAAAAATAAATATTTGGAAAAACTAAATATTTATGTTCGTGAGAAGGTTCAAGTTTGACATAAACGAGCCGTTTACTCGTTTTTCCGTTTTGAAACCAAAAACGAGAAAGCCAATTATACGAGGGTACACGGACCTTTAAGTGAAGCCTCACAAACTAATTTCGAGAGGAGCACGTGATATGATTGATCTCAGCTGGTCTCTCATCTGTAATCATTAGTAAGCCAATCGGATCATTCCAAATTCACTATAAATAGCCTGACAAGCATTACTCCCTCATCTTCGTTTTTTGAAGAATCCCCCCATCCACCCCATCTCCACCTTTCCTCCTTTACCAAGGGGGAGCTCTCGAGAACTACCTGATCTCGTACCCCCTCACATGCCCATTGACCAGGCGGGAGCTCAATTATCTCTGAGCTCAGGGTTCTCTCCCGGGACAGCATGCCAAACCTGCTATTATTATCAAGCAATATCTAAGTGGGAACTCTTGAAAACTGGTTAACTGATATTAATACATGCTGAAAAATAATAAACGTTTAAAGATTTAAAAACTACTGTAGCATTTTTGTCCATGAAAACAATGAAATAAAACAAAACAACGTACTGTTTTTTTTCTTTTTGAAAATGCCAAATTTCTGGAATCAACAAGATATCATTGGTTCGATACATTATTTTGTTTTATTCTGGTTGATAAACTAGCATTGCTAATCATTATTAATAATAGTAATAATTAATGTTTAGCAATCTTTTTTTGTTTATTTTAGTACAAAGTACAATAACTGATTTTAACAGACACAACTTTGATTATGGGGCGACACGGTGGCGCAGTGGTTAGCACTGTGGCCTCACAGCAAGAAGGTCACTAGTTCAAGTCCCGGCTGGACCAGTTGGCATTTCTGTGTGGAGTTTGCATGTTCTCCCCGTGTTGGTGTGGGTTTCCTCCGGGTGCTCCGGTTTCCCCCACAGTCCAAACACATGCGCTATAGGGGAATTGGATGAACTAAATTGTATATAGTGTGTGTGTGTGAATGAGAGCGTGTATGGGTGTTTCCCAGTGATGGGTTGCTGCTGGAAGGGCATCAGCTGCTTAAAACATATGCTGGATAAGTTGGCGATTCATTCCGCTGTGGCGACCCCTGATCAATAAAGGGACTAAGCCGAAGGAAAATGAATGAATGAGTAATTAAGTTTATTAAATGACTAAATAAGTACATTTAGTATGTTATTTATAAAAAATTTTGTTAAAGTTTTTGTAATTTTGGCGTTTAAATTCTTTTAAAAATTTAATATTTTTTAAAATAATTTTAGTATTTATTATTATTTTGTATTTACGTTAATTTTCTAACTTAAATTTAATATAAATACTAAATTAAAATATTTTTATTTATTTTATAGAAAAAAAATAATTTAAATGGCAAAATTACAAAAGGTATTTAAAATTTATTATAATATTCATTCATTCATTCATTTTCTTTTCGGCTTAGTCCCTTTATCCATCAGGGGTCGCCACAGTGGAATGAACCGCCAACTTATCCAGCATATGTTTTAAGCAGCGGATGCCCTTCCAGCTGCAACCCAACACTGGGAAACATCCATAAACATTTGCATTCACACACATACACTACGGCCAATTTAGCTTATTCAATTCAAGTATAGCGCATATCCGGAGCACCCAGAGGAAACCCACGCGAACACGAGGAGAACATGCAAACTCCACACAGAAATGCCAACTGACCCAGCCGGGGCTCGAACCAGCGACCTTCTTGCTGTAAGGCGATCGTGCTACCCACTGGGCCACGTGACGCCCTTATAATAATATACAATAATAATTTTATTTAATAATATATATATGTAAAATATAATTAACATAATAATAATTAAACTTTCAGCAGCCCTGAAATACAATTAATGTAAGTTGATTAGTCATTTAATTTCAAGCTAAATCAAAATGGCTTCAACATTATGACAAGGTTTAGTTTTGCTCAGAAACGACACTTGTAAGAGAAAAACAAATGCAATTAAACCGAGGAAAAATTGAGAAAAAAACCCCTTCCTGCATGACAACAAGCATTAATTTAGTTGCATATTTTTAAAAGAAATAAAAAAGCAGAAATAAATGCAGATGCGCCTGCTGTGGGATGGGAAGGATAACAGTGTGTCTGGCATCTCTCTGACTCTCTCAGCCCAGAAAAACAGCCGGTGTTTATGTGTGAAGAGTGAAAGCCAGAACATCATGTGTCTGATTGAAGAAAGAGATCTGATGTGTGTGTGTGTGTGTGTGTGTGGTGTGGGTGTGGGGGTGGGTGTGTGTGTGTGTGTGTGTGTGTGTGTGTGAAAGAGAGAGAGTGTTTGTATCAGTGTGTGTGTGGGTGGGGGGTTATTAATATAATTTATATAAATATGCAATAAAAATAAAGTAAATAAAATTACATAAAATGGGCGTCACGGTGACGCAGTGGGTAAAACTATCGCCTCACAGCAAGAAGGTCGCTGGTTCAAGCCTCAGCTGGGTCAGTTGGCATTTCTGTGTGGAGTTTGCATGTTCTCCCCGTGTTGGCGTGGGTTTCCTCCGGGTGCTCCGGTTTCCCCCACAAGTCCAAAGACATGCGGTATAGGTGAATTGGGTAGGCTAAATTGTCCGTAGTGTATGTGTGTGAATAAGTGTGAATGAATGTGTATGGATGTTTCCCGGTGATGGGTTGCAGCTGGAAGGGCATCCGCTGCGTAAAACATATGCTGGATAAGTTGGCGGTTCATTCCGCTGTGGTGACCCCTGATTAATAAAGGGACTAAGCCGAAGGAAAATGATTGAATGAGTGAAAATTACTTAAAATATTTAATATATATTATATTTAATATATATATATATATATATATATAATTTAGTTAAAAAAACAAATGCAACAAAAACTTAACAAAATGTGTAATAATAAATATAAAAAAAAAAATTATACAATTTTTTATATAATAAAACAATAATAACCCCTCTCCTGAAAATGTCATTCTTTCTCATATATTTACTAAGTGATGTTTAACAGACCAAGGACATTTTCATAGTATTTTCTATTTATATTCATATATTTCTTCTAGAGAAAGTCTTAAATCTTTTAGTTACTACCAAATGGGTTGGAAAAAACAGTCACTTGTTTGGAATTTATTCAATTCAATAGTAAATACTAAAAGTAAAGGTTTTGTAATGCACATTTAGTGTAAAATGCAAATAGTTTACAGTAAACATACTGTAAAAATTGTCATAAAAAATGTAAATGTTGTAAAGGGTATTTTGTATGTGTGTGAATGAGAGTGTATGGGTGTTTCCCAGTGATGGGTTGCAGCTGGAAGGGCATCCGCTGTGTAAAACATTCCGCTGTGGCGACCCCAGATTAATTAGGGACTAAGCCAAAAAGAAAATGAATGAATTAATAAAGGGAATTTTACCATAAAAGGAAGTTGTGGTAGGGTCCTGCTTCTGTAAAACACATTTACAAGTAAGTACTGTAAAGGGGCAGTTGCGGTAACTTCCTGGCAACAGTGCTGCCAGTAAGTTACATCAAAAATACAATACAATGTCGAACAGTGTAGTTAAGCCTTTAAATGTCACTTTAAGCTGAATACTAGTATCTTGAAGAATATCTAGTCAAATATTATGTGCTGTCATCATGGCAAAGATAAAAGAAATCAGTTTATAGAAATGAGTTATTAAAACTATTATGTTTAGAAATGTGTTGAACAAAATCTCTGTTAAACAGCACTTACAAATACAAATAATAATACAAACGAATAATTTAGCGTTTAACTGTAACTTGTCCTGCAATCCTGAATGCAATCTCTTTTAGAGTATTTCACTGAGTAAAACCAGCACTTCTGGAGAACTGACCCGGGAATCACATCCCACATTCCGATCATTGCATTGGCATCCCATAATCCTCAGCTTTGCTCTTCTCCAGGGATTTATGTGTAGCTGCGGTCAGAATCTGTCTTCATTAAAGCGATCATTCAGTATACATCCACCCAGTGCTGTACACTACTGTTTAAAAGAGCAGGACAGGAGGACTTTTATTTATCAAGTCAGCTGAGTGATTCTAGTATTGCGGGTACATTTGTGTCCCCAAGATAAACCTAGTTTTCAGAAACAAAAAATTTAAGCGATATCACCACATGGGCTCAGGAATACTTTGGCAAACCTTTATCAAGTACCACAATATGTATTTACATCCACAAATGCCAGTTTAAAATGTACTGTGCCAAAAGGAAGCCCTATGTTAACAGTGTCCAGAAGCGCTGTCGACTTCTCTGGGCTCGGAGGCATCTGGGTTGGACCATCACACAGTGGAAATGTGTACTGTGGTCAGATGAATCAGTATTTCAGGTATTTTTTGGGACAAATTGACACCGTGTGCTCCAGACCAAAGAAGAAAAGGATCATCCAGACTGTTACCAGCAGCAAGTCCAAAAGCCAGGGTCTGTCATGGTATGGGGTTGTGTCAGTGGCCTTGGCAAAGGTAACATGCACTTCTGTGATGCAGCATCAATGCTGAAAAGTACATAGAGATTTTGGAGCACAATGTGCTGCCTTCTTTTCCAGGGACGCCCACGCATATTTCAACAAGACAATGCAAAACCACATTCTGCACACATTACAAAGTCCTGGCTGCGGAGGAAGAGGATACAGGTACTTGACTGGCCTGCCTGCAGTCCCGACCTGTCTCCAATAGCGAATGTGTGGCGCATTTTGAAGCGCAAAATGCAACAGCGAAGACCCCGTACTGTTGGCCACCTTAAGACTTGTTTGCAGGAAGAATGGGACAAAATTACACCTGAAACACTTCATCACTTGGTGTCTTCAGTCCCTAAACGTCTTTTAAGTGTTGTGAAAAGGAACGGCAACATTACAAAGTGGTAAATGCTTTACTATTTCAACTATTTTGTAATGTGCTGCAAGAACCAGAATTGGAATAAATGTTTATGTTGAAGAAAACAAACAAACAATAAAACCATGAGGAACATATTAAATAATGTTAGATGGATTGTCTGCAATGAAAAACAAGTAAATTAAATCAAGTAAATTTAGAAATCACTTCTTTTTTTATTTGTGTTTTCCATACTGTTCCAACCTTTTCTGATTTGTGGTTGTACATTACATTTATTTTTATATATCTAGCAGACATTTTTTTGCAATCAAAAGTGTCAAATCCACGATTTTGCCGTGCTTTACCAGTTGAGCAACAGGAAAACGAACAACAAATCCCCATAAACCCTGAACAAACCGTCTCCATTCCCACAGAAGCACTAACAGATGGTTTCCTCAATAAACTCTTCATATTTTCTTTGGCAAATGGCTCTCGGCTCAGAGCAGACGCTCTTCTTGCTCAAATACGCAGATCGGTGAATTTATCATGAATACCAGAATGACACAGAGCTTCAAGTGTGCAAGTGTGTCATTTTACACAAAACCGGGTCTCATTAAACACAGTCTGTGAGCATCAAGAATAATAAAATAATTAGCAGTTTTGTTTTTTGTTATTTCTGCTCAGAATATTGTTTAACAATATATATATATATATATATATATATATATATATATATATATACACATTTCTTTTCATTTTGTATTTTTGCAGTGCCATTTTTGGTGATGCTAGTAGTTAAGAAACAGCAAATACAAACAATATGCATTTGGTAATACAAGAAATATTTTTACATACAGAAAAATTAGCTAATTAATACTGTAAAATATATCCGTAAATTAGCAGTTTTCCATATTTTGTGATTCATGTTTTTATTTTATTTTTTCCCCCCATTTATTTCTGCTTTTGAATTGCATTATTGGACATTAATCTTTCTCCCAGCAACTTTTAACCTTGAAAGTTGGAAACATTGACTTTTATTGCCATTTTTTATATTTCAAGTGCTATATTGTCTGGGTTGGTGTTGTATATTACGCTACAAAAACCTCGTAAGAAAACTGCCAGTACATTCTCTGTTATTTACAGACTTATTTCTCTAGATATTACTTCTGATACATTATATTATTTCAAACTACTAAAATGTCAATAAAAGTCACTGTTAAACTGTAGAGTTGAATTTTCAACATCAGAAGTCGACAGAGCAGAGATCAACATCCCATAATGCAATTCACAACCAGAAATAAACAGAAAACATCCTGAATCATAAAATAACAAACCTGTTAATTAACAGATATTCTCACAGTGTACCTGTAATTAAACTCAGAGTTAACCTTAACAAACTATGTGAAGGACCTTGTGTGTGACAGCAGGAGATGGATTGAGGAAGCAGCTCTCGGTGAGGAAATACCAGCATTCAGTCCAGAAACAGAGATGGCAAAACTCACGGGATGTCTCTTCTCTGTGAGCACGAAACCCATGAAACACGCGAGGTTTAGAGATGGATTTAAGTGTACATGACAAGATCAGCTCTCTGATCTAATTTGAAAGACATATAGCATTCATGTTAAAATACACATGAAATCAAAATTAACCATAATAATTTTGTTCGCTCACATTGCTAGTTTTGTGGTGAACAATTAATCTGTGTATGTCATTAAGAAAAAATAAATAGTTTGCCCTTGAACAAAGTGATAAAGTTTAACATGCTACTTTTTCATTCTGTAAAAAACAGTTAAATCTCCAAAAGGTTGCTTTCGTTTTATTGGATGAATTAGTTTCTCAAAAGTTCTGCCTTTATTTCAGACTAGAACATTATAACGAGTCAAGCAACAAAACCTTCATTTTTATGTCCCTTTTTTATGTTCAGGTTTTCTTAAATTGCCTTCAAGTTTCCAGATTAATATGCAGATAAAATGTAAATACTCAGAATGTGCCCATAAAATGCCCTTTAAATGTCTTACAGAAACACTTTCACCATCCAATTTATACCTGATTATCAAAACAAAACCTACATTGTTCGTATTTCTCATTATTTTACTCAGAAATACTCATTCATTCATTTTCTTTTCGGCTTAGTCTCTTTATTAATCCGGGGTCGCCACAGCGGAATGAACCACCAACTTATCCAGCATATGTTTTATGCATATGTTATATGTTTTATGCCCTTCCAGCTGCAACCCATCACTGGGAAACATCCATACACACTCATTCACACACACACACACACACACACACACACACACACACACACACACACACATACACACTACGGACAATTTGGATACCACATGTCTTTGGACTCGTGGGGGAAACCAGAGCACCCAGAGGAAACCCACACGAACACGGGGAGAACATGCAAACTCCACACAGAAATGCCAACTGACCCATCCGAGGCTCGAACCAGCAACCTTCTTGCTGTGAGGCGATCGTGCTACCCACTGCGCCACCGTGACGCCCTCAGAAATACTCACTTTATGAAAATGAAACCGGTTAGAATAATTTCTTTAAAAACCCCAGCAGGCACACAACATCATAAGATATTAGGTTAGATTTAGGGCATGATCAAATGATGATCAAAGTTCAATATACGCTATTTTGACTCCCAATAACGACGTCAAATAACATTGATATTTGGTTGATTTTAGGTCGTGTTGGAAAGTGACCAAAATCCAACTTTGAGGCAACATCTTAAACCAACGTCATACAAGTTCATTTATTTATAAAGCACATTTAAAAACAGCCACAAGACCAAAGTTCAGTACATAAGACAAAGTCAAATAAAAATAAGCCAAGAGAATCGACTCAATAAATTAAAAAGTGAAGCAGTAGAGAGACTATTAAGATAATATTAAAAGGCCAAGCTGAACAGGTACGTTTTTAGGAGTGATTTAAAACTGGATAGTGATGGAGCATTCTAATCTCAAGGGGCAAAGTGTTCCATAACCACAGACCCGCCAGAGAAAGCTCTGTCCCCTGTATGTTTCAGTCTGGACTGAGTAACTAAAAGAAGATTTTGATCACTTGATCTAAGAAATCTTACGGGAGTGTAAAAATGCTCTGAGAGATAGATTATCATACTGTTTATTCATCAGGTATGGCAACCAAAATCCAACATCTGATAGACGTCATAATGGTAACGTACACACAACGTCAAGCTGTAACATCATTAGACGTTGATATTTGGCTATTTTTAGGTTGCGTTGGAAAGTGACCAAAATGCAACATCTGTCCTATCTGATGCTGGGTTCTGACATCAACCGGATTTTCATTTCTACCCAAAATGCAATGTCAATCTGACATCATGCACTCAAAAAATTATGTTTGCGGTTTATTCAAACTACTTATATAAAATAAGCTGAAACAACACAATTCTTGAGGTTTTCTTGGGGACAACTTAATTGTTTTATGTTCAATCCACTTAAATCTGTAAAAACTAATAAGCTAACTTAATTTCTTCATGTTGTCTGTACACAAATCGATTGTGTGGAACCCAGCATTTTTTACAGTGTGTTGACGTTCTGTGCCTGCTAGGATACTTTCTAAAAGTAGCAATCTTTAAATTATTATTAAATTATCATAAATTATTAAATTAAATTAAATTTTCTGCCAAAAAATGTAACCAAAAGTAAAAAAAACACTAAAATTTAGGATCAACTTTTCCATTACGGTACTTTTTCGCCTTCATATAAGGACTTTTTAAAATATACATTAATAATGGTATCTTATTAAATTGAATAATTTTGTCACAGCCAGGCCAGGTTCTCCCCACTCCCAATCACATGATTCACCTCGTTCACTGTCACCACAATCAACAAGATCCCCATCACCTGAATACTAATCACCTACGCATCTGCAGATCATTCCCCGCTCATCACTCCAGCCCATAAATCCCTGCATGCTCCCTTACTTAGTGTCTGGCCTCATCGCATTTGAGAAGGACGAACTCTCACGGTCAGTCAATCCAATTGTGATACTTATACTTACCTTGTCTGCCCCAGTGTACCCACAGTGTCTTCATCTCTCTTCCTAGTGTTAATTCCCTCCTGGTTGTGTGTTTCCAGATCTCATCTCTGTCCCTCATCATCCATTAGTCTCCGGTTTATACCATCCTGGTCCACTGCTCACCTTCTACAAGAGAAAGACTTTACCTGTTTGCCATATATCTTGTTATCCTACTTTCTGCAATAAACTGTTACATTTACTCACTCAGTTCTGGTCTCAGTCCCCCTTCGGTGACACATTTATGCCAATCAGTCAGAATAATATCACTCAACACCAAAAGCTGCTTTAAAAATTTTATTAATCAAAGAAACCGATTATTATTGCAACGATTACATAAATATATGGGGTGGCGCAGTGGGTAGCGCTGTCGCCTCACAGCAAGAAGATCGCTGGTTCGAGTCCCGGCTGGGTCAGTTGGCATTTCTGTGTAGAGTTTGCATGTTCTCCCCGTGTTGGCGTGGATTTTCTTCCGGGTGCTCCGGTTTCCCCAGTCCAAACACATGCGTCCAAAAAGGTGCTCTATTGGATTGAGATCTGGTGACTGTGGAGGCCATTTGAGTACAGTGAACTCATTGTCATGTTCAAGAAACCAGTCTGAGATGATTCACACTTTATGACATGGCGCGTTATCCTGCTGGAAGTAGCCATCAGAAGATAGGTACACTGTGGTCATAAAGGGATGGACATGGTCAGCAACAATACTCAGGTAGGCTGTGGCGTTGAAACGATGCTCAATTGGTACTAATGGGCCCAAAGTGTGCCAAGAAAATATCCCCCACACCATTACACCACCACCACCAGCTTGAACCATTGATACAAGGCAGGATGGATCCATGCTTTCATGTTGTTGACGCCAAATTCGGACCCGACCATCCGAATGTGGCAGCAGAAATCGAGACTCATCAGACCAGGCAACGTTTTTCCAATCTTCTATTGTCCAATTTTGGTGAGCCTGTGTGAATTGTAGCCTCAGTTTCCTGTTCTTAGCTGACAGGAGTGGCACCCGGTGTGGTCTTCTGCTGCTGTAACCCATCCGCCTCAAGGTTGGACGTGTTGTGCGTTCAGAGATGCTCTTCTGCAGACCTCGGTTGTAACGAGTGCTTATTTGAGTTACTGTTGCCTTTCTATCAGCTGGAACCAGTCTGGTCATTCTCCTCTGACCTCTGGCATCAACAAGGCATTTGCGCCCACAGAACTGCCGCTCACTGGATATTTTCTCTTTTCAGACCATTCTCTGTAAACCCTAGAGATGGTTGTGCGTGAAAATCCCAGTAGATCAGCAGTTTCTGAAATACTCAGACCAGCCCGTCTGGCACCAACAACCATGCCCAGTTCAAAGTCACTTAAAATCACCTTTCTTCCACATTCTGATGCTCGCTTTGAACTGCAGCAGATCGTCTTGACCATGTCTACACGCCTAAATGCATTGAGTTGTGCCATGTGATTGGCTGATTAGAAATTTGTTTTAACGAGCAGCTGGACAGGTGTACCTAATAAAGTGGCAGATGAGTGCAATACAGAAGAAAAATTACAGACTGTCTTAGTTTTTTTATTTTCCCCACTATCTCCTCAAAATAAAATGTAATTAAATTTGTTAATTAAAAACAAACATATCCTCAAAAAAAAAAATTGTTGGCAATTTTTAATACTTTTTTTCCTGCCAATTTCCAACCCTGATGGGAAATGTTACATCAGTGCTTTTGTTAATATTGTATTTACCTCACATCAAAAGCCTGTCAGCAGCTTCCACAAACCACACCATGAACTTCACCACACCATTAAGATTTTGTTGAAGTTGTAGTAATGCTGTTTCTCAAAGGACTCGACATTATAAACAATAGCTTGGCCAAATGAAGAGTGCAGATGGTGCACAGTTATTTATAACCAACAAAACCAGCTCCCAAAGTCACTGACAGATCAGAAAAAAGTGAAACTCCTCAGGGAAAGAGTGATTTCCGAACCCCAAGTACGAGAGCTGAACTATTGTCAGTCCTCAAGTGTACTTCTGAAAATACGGATTTCATCTTGAGGTCGTCCAGAGGTGACTAAAATATCTTGTAGCGCGTCGACTTTTCATTTTCAATAGCAACACGAGAGCCAAAGCAGAAAAAGGAAAACCCTGCTTGTATTGAGAACGTACACTGAAAAAAATAAATCAGAGTGTTTGTAAATATTATGTGGTTTAATTAGTGAAATCAACAAAAAATGTTAAGTTTGTATCTTTACATGAATAAATGTAGTTTTAAATTCATCTGTGTTTGTTCAACACACAAGACGTTGTGCATTTTTTTTATTTACTCAATTTTTCTACGTAATCTCAGACAAACATTTTTTGTACTCGTAGACAACATAAGATAACCTTGTTTAATTTACAAAATAACTACTTCCCTTCGTGTTTGGCCGGGAAACCCCCTGCATTTGAAAGAAGAAGGACATGCGGACTCAATAAGGTAAGAATCAAGTTATTAAAGTTAGTTATAGGTTAATTAATATTTGTTTTACAACAGTTTTGACATTGTACAGAAACAAAGACAGCTCTAAACTGTAAAAAGAACTGTGCTTTATATGGATTTACTAACATAAACGGTAAAGCTGGTATGTGGCAGTTAGTTGCTGCATGTGCTACTGCAAATGGCGGATTTGTTTTTACTTTAATTTGACGCTAACATTTGCATGCAAATCTGACTAAAATAATGCATATAGTGTAAAATAATGTTAGTTTGTATTTTTAGAGCAGGATTAGTAGTTAGATTCTTTCAGTTTAACCTCTTTACACAAGAATCTAGCTTCAATATTTGACCAAACTGTTTATGTTATATGTTGCAGTGACATTAACTTCTTTATTTATGTCAGGAGTCCAAAATAATTAATCATTATTTTATATATCTTGAATGGAATAAAAACAAGTAGACCTACATAATATTTGTAATTGTATTACAATATTAATTCAAGTATGCTTCAATTTATTTGTGCTTACGTAGATGCACTGATGGCATCTGTTAGAACAAAAATGTACATGTTTGGAGAAACACTGATTCATTCTCACGTTTGTAAAATATTCTGTCAAGATGGTGGTTTTATGTTCTTTAACTTAAATTACATGTAAAGGGCCTTTCAGAGAAGCTCTGCTTGGTCTTAAGCCCTCTTTTCAAATATTATTTAAAGTTAAGATAATGATAAAAATCATCAAGTTATTATGCAAGCCAGGCTAGCAAATTGAAGTTTAAAAATAAAAGTGCCTCAGATATCCAGTGCTAGTTTCAGCATCTGGAAAATGCTGGAAAAATTGTTTGTTTTTATTTCACTACATTTTTAGATAACTATTTAAATTAAAATTTACTAGTTAAACTATTTGCTCTGTATTTGGATTATTGCATTGGTCAGTTAATAATCATTACACACTCTCTCCAACAGGTGATTCACTTGACAAGTGCACTGGATAATGGTAATGTTCAAGAAATTGGTTTATTGTGTTAACTGTTTATATGCTGATTGCAGTGCATTAAATTCACATTTGGACAGGTGGAAGATAAGTTAATGGTGACAATTTCAAGATGTTATGTTATATATTTGTAGGACAACAGCATTGACTCCCGAAGATAAACTGTTATCAGAGGCTTAATACTCTTCCTTGGTAAAAAGACAGAGGAGTTAAACAAGGAATACAAGGTAAAGAATTTTTTTTAAAAATTCATGTTAAGAATTGTAACAAAATAAGTGAGATCATACAAAATGCATGTTATTTTTTATTTAGTACTGTTTTGAGTAACATTTTTCATACAAGATGTTTACATATAGTTCAAAAAGCAAAAACCTAGCTCAGAATATTTATATAGCCTCCTGCAAAAGTTTACATACATTGGTTTTTAATATGGTTTTGTGGTTTCCTGATGATCTATGAGTGTTTTTTCTGCATTGTGATGGATGATGTTTGTTCTGAAAAGTTAAACTCCTCTGAAAAGTTAAATCCTCCATGTCCTGCACATTCTTCAGTTTTTCAGCATCTTCTGCAGATTTGAACTCTTTCCAGCAGTGACTGTATGATAGTGGGATCCATCTTTCAGTCTTTTTACTCTGAGGATGATTGAGGGACTCAAACAAAGCTATTAAAAAGGATTCAACACTGATGCTCCAGAAGTAAATGCAAGGCATTAAGAGCCGGGCGGTGAAAACTTTTATAATCTAAATATCAAGGTAAATTGCAATTTGCCTTTTAGGAAATATGCAAGTATTTTCTGTTTTTTTTCCAAAGTAAAAATAGAAAACAATGATATTTTTAAACAAAATAAGAAAAAATGACATCTTCATCCTGTTTAAAAGTTTTCACACCCCAGCT
Organism: Danio jaintianensis; assembly: GCA_903798115.1. NCBI lineage: Eukaryota > Metazoa > Chordata > Actinopteri > Cypriniformes > Danionidae > Danio > Danio jaintianensis. The sequence continues at coordinate 12,589,520 of CAIGQV010019088.1, forward strand.
CTTAATGCCCTGTGATTCCTTCTGAAGCATCAGTGAGCATTTAAACCTTTTTTTAACAGTTGTGTTTGAGTCCCTCAATCATCCTCAGAGTGAAAAGATGAATCTCACAATCATACAGTCACTGCTGGAAAGGGTTCAAATCTGCTGAAGATGCTGGAAAACTGAAGAATCTGCAGGACATGGAGGATTTTTCTAAAGAACAGCAATCAGTTTGACTGTTCAGAATAAACAAGAGACTCATGAACCACCATAAAGTAGAAAAAAACACTTGTAGATCATTGGGAAACCACACACCGTATTAAAAACCAAGGGTGTGTAAACTTTTGCAAAGGCTGTTTTAATAATTTAAGCTATGTTTTTGTCTTGTGGACTATTTAAGTAAATTTAAGTAAATTTTAAGTAAGTAAAATATCTTAGGATAGTATATATATATATATATAT
>CAIGQV010019088.1:12590060-12613032 GCA_903798115.1 Danio jaintianensis
ATATATATATATATATATATATATATATATATATATATATTATGGTCCCATATTTTTGTTCAGAGGGACAGCAAACTATGTGCATTCTTTACATTAGCAAATATAAATTTGATTTTTAATTATTTCTGGTATTTTTTAAACAGGTTTAAGATGACTACGATTGCATAACCATTCAAGAACACCTCAGTTCACTTGTTCTCAACACTTTTGTGGACAACCAATCCAGGGATGAAGGTCACAAGAAAGCTGAAATAGCCATAGAGAGAGCAGATGTCCTTTTTGGAGCAGATTCTTGCACCTACTGTACCTCATGGGCCTCATTTATGCATTGGAACTAAGCTATCCAAAGAAACTCAAATACACCTTTGAGGTCTTTCATAAGAGCTTCTTTGAGCTTGAGGACGAACAGTAACATGTTCCCCAACGTCCACGATCTCAAGCTCAGCTTATTGGCCTAAAAGCCATACAGACATTGTTGATGGTAGCGGGATTTTGTTGGGTCATTTCAGTTAAATTGTACTGTTTAGATTCTTCAGGTTCACCAAAAGCACTTTTTTAAAATGGCAATTTTACGTTTGGAACATACTTGTGGGTCAGTTGAAGGGTTAGTTCACATTAAAAAAATTAAAAAATTAATTTTTTTACTGTTTTCTCTCCCTAAAGTGGTTTCAAACCTTTGCTTCTTACTTCTGTTGAACACTAAAGAAAATTATTGAAAGAAAGCTTAACCTGTAACCATTGACTTCCACAGTAGGAAAAACAAATGTTTGTTTGTGTTCAACAGAAGAAAATAAAGTTTGAAACAGGTAAAGGGTAAGTAAATGATGACAGAATGTCTATTTTTGGGTGAACTATCTCTATGCTTGTGAAATGAGATTTTGTTTTTTGCACAGTCTGAATGTAATTTTATTAACAGCATTACCAATTAATATAGGGCATATGTTTAGTAGGATGCATTTAAAAAAAAGTACAATCCAAAAAATGTTTAGCTTTCTGTGAAGATTTTTCACTTGCTTGTTTACAATGCTTATGTTACTGTTTTGGTTGCGGTTAAGGATTAATAAACAAGCACTATAGTGTAGAAAATAGTCTGTACCATCCATTTTAAGACCTTTGTATTCCATCATTTTATATGTTTTGATGGACAAAAAAATGGTATGTTAAAATGTATATTGAAGAAAAAAAATAAAAAAATAAAACCTTTTCTTTTCTTTACAAAAATTGCCAGCTTTATGTAATATTTTGTACGAGTAGTTTACTCCAACTTAAATTTTGTAATATAGACAATTTAAAAAAAGATGTTGGTTTCAATACAAAATGCAAGTTTATAACTTGTTAGGTTATGTAGATCCCACACACAAAATAATGGTTAGAAAAATAGAAAAATTAAGTTAAGTTTATGTGAAAATTTTATTTCGACAGATATAAAAATTAAGTAAGTTCTACAAGGCCTAGTATTGTTTCATCTACATAATAAAATCATGCAAAAAAATTCATTACATTTTTTAAGTAAATGAAGCTGTAAATTTTTATCAGTGTATAGGGCTATTGTACACACACATCTATAGGGAAATACATTGTGTTTGGGTCGCTGGCAGATTTGATTCTCACAGAAAACACATATAGATGAAGACAGAATTATTAGATCTGTAATTGTTTGTTAGATATTTCCCAAGTTCTGTTTAACAGAGAGATGAACACATTTTAAACATAACAGATTTAAAGGGCACCTATGATGAAAATCAACTTTTGTAAGCCATTTAGGACAGAACTGTTTGTAGGTATAGTGTGTCCACAGTCATGTTGGGGTGAAATAAAAACAATAAGTCCCTTTTTTAAAATTACCTGACGTTAAAATAGGATCCAAATCTCTCCCATTTTGAGGCCCATCGCAACGTGACGTAGGTGTGCGGTTTCCCCGCCCACCGATTTGATTGACAGATGCATATTAACATGTCTCCGTAGTAAGTAATCATATCCACAAGACAAGATGTGCGCAAAGCAACTGGGATTAAAAGATCTGTTCAGCTCTCTGTGATCAGCTGCACCTCGAGAATGAGCTTTACAAGTTTAAAAGTGATGTTTGTAATAAATCGCTGTAATTCATCACCACAGCCGTGTGTCAGTACAATTATAAAAGAAGATGCTTCAATCCTGGTTCGTGGATTTAAATCAGGTTTATATTGTACAGTAACATAACGGATATCCATACAGCAGTGGATAGTAATGTGTATCCTGTCACATTTGTCGTGCAAAGCTGAATGTACATGTATGTAGCTGGCCATCGAGAGGTGTCGCTAACGTAAGTAACGTAAGTGGGGGGGGGGGGTATTTGGGGCTGGTGGGGCCCTAATTATATCTCTGGGGGCCCCTACACGCCATGGGCCCTTTGAATCTTCCCCCCCTAGCGGCGCCCCAAACTTTATAACGACATTGTGTGGGACTCATCCTTGCAGAAAGGCTTGAGTTTAATCCACAACAAATACATCAAATAACCGTTGGTAAAGGGAGATCTGCTTCCTTCTTGTCTGTCACTGTGCTGTTTATGCGTGAGACGCAGCATGAGAAGCTCCACCCATCACAGCAATAGTGAGCGATCTCTTTGGCTCTGACATGCACGTGGGAATGGTGAGCGGGGAGAACCAGCTCATTTGCATTAAAGGCATAGGCAACAAAAAACAGCTACAATGTCCAAACAGCTCAAATTTCCCAAATTTAAAAAGGTCTAATAAATAATCTGATGGGTGTTTTGAGCTGAAACTTTACAGACACATTCTGGAGACACAAGAGACTTAAATTAAATCTTGAAAAAGGCGTAAAATAGGTGCCCTTTTAATAACTAATTTCTAATAACACTTACACTGTACAATAATAATTAAAATTTTTACATTACCGTGAGGGATAGGTTTAGAGCTAGGGTAGGGTTAGACATTAATAAAATACAATTAATGGGTAATTTAATAAATAATATGAATAATACTCAGTATAATTACTGTTTTTACATTACTGTGAGGGTTGGGTTAGGGGTATACATTAATAAATTACAATTAATGGGTAATTTAATAAATAATATAAATCATTATCGTGAACTTCCGCTCGCAGCTGTATCCCTTCTAGCAACAACCTGGTCAGACTTTGATTGAAGATTACCAAAACAAACTCTTTTTTTTTCTTTTCAGTGGATTAGCTTGATTGTACTAATAGCTAATTATTAACTAATAGACTGCACTATTAACTAATTGTACTTGTTACGTCCTATGATGTATTTGGGTGATAAGTTGTTGGTGTGAGTGGCAGTTTATTCTCTCTCTCTCTCTCTCTCTCTCTCCCTCTCTCCCTCTCTCTCTCTCTCTCTCTCTCATTGAGCAGCGCTCCAAACCAGTCGCACCTGCTTCTAATCAGAACAAGTCGGATCTGTTTTTGTTGATAGAGCGTCCAGGCTTTATTAAGAGGCAGAGCAGCAAAGCATGGAAAAAGTCCCTGTTTTTGCTATCCCAGTGATATAGTGTTGTATTTAAAACGTGAACTTGTGATATTGTAGAGTGAATAAGAAAGACGTGTAACTTTCTGTGAAAGATGGGTTTATCCCCTTTTAAGTTTTCTCCTGTTTTGGGTTTAGTCAGGGAGTGAGGTAAGAGCATTGTCATTGATTTGAGGTTTTTTTTTTTTTGTATTAGGAAATTTAGGACGTATTAACTATTTAGGAAGCTTTTGTGTTGTTTGTTATTTTGGCCTTACCCTCTCCTGACGATTTCGGTTAAGCAAGTTTTTCATTTAAGTATTTCTGTTTTCTTTTTTTGGAAATGTAAAAAAAGATTGACTCTGTTAAGCGTGAGTAAAAGACAACGTTTTTCTTTTGAAATGTATTTTTCTGAGTTTTCTTTTCCCTTATATCTTAAGTAGAGTATGCTGGGATAGAGAAAAAGGAGATTCTCCACGCACATTATGAAACATTGATTTATTATTATTATTATTATTATTATTATTATTATTTATTCGAACAAATAAAATTTGATATTTTTATGTATTTATCTTATTTCTTTCGTATTGTTACCTTCTCTCCGAACACCTAGAAAGGAGGTAAATGTAACATACTGTTGGACTAAAAGAATAACAATGTGCTCTAGCAAACTAAACATTGCAAATTTAGATTTCACACTCGAGGTTAAGCAGTGTGCAAAATGCTTTATTTATTGAGAAAATGAATCAGACTCGAACTATACATTGAGCTTATTCTTCACTAAAGCGGTGAAAGGAAGAAAAGAGGCAGGCGGGATCAGAGATTACCAGAAGCGGAGCTGAACTTGAGCTGTTTAAACAAAAACACTATTGTGCAGCATTTCAGAGCATTCGCCATCAGTGAACTCTAGGATGAAGTATGTGTTTGAGGTCAGCACTTTTAGAAATATGGCTTTGCTAAAAATCCTCTTTTGACCTTTAGTCACTGTGAATTATGGCGAGATTCAGAAAAGTGGGAAGTAGAAAAGGTCAAATGTTGTGACCTGGAATGAACAGTTATTCATTCACTCATTTTCCTTCAGCTTAGTCCAGGGCTGTCCAAACTCAGTCCTGGAGGGCCAGTATCCTGGAGAGTTTAGCTCCAACCGTAATCAAACACACCTGAACCAGCTAATCAAGCTATTACTAGACATACTAGAAACTTCCTGGCAGGTGTGTTGAGGCAAGTTGGAGCTAAACTCAGCAGGACACCGGCCCTCCAGGACCGAGTTTGGACACCCCTGCTTAGTCCCTTTATTTATCAGGGGTCACCACAGCGGAATTAACCGCCAACTTATCCAGCATATGTTTTACGCAGCGGATGCCCTTCCAGCTGCAACCCAGTACTGGGAAACATCCATACACACTCATACTCATACACTACGGCCAATTTAGTTTCTTCAATTCACCATATAGTGCATGTGTTTGGACTGTGGGGGAAACCGGAGCACCCAGAGGAAAGCCACGCCAACACGGGGAGAACATGCAAACTCCACACGGAATTGCCAACTGGCCCAGCCGGGGCTCAAACCAGCGACCTTCTTGTTGTGAGGTGATTGTGCTAACCACTGAAACACCATGCCGCCATGAACAGTTATATAAAATAATATTCTTATGATAATCTTATTACATTCAAAATTATGCACTGCAGGTTTTTATTATGAATCGTCAGCCAAAATAAATGCTTTAATTTTGCTTTATGCAATCTGTAGTTTAATTTGTACAATTAAACAAACACGTGTGCGTGAATACAATAAAAAGAATAGCTTTGACATTCAGAGTAATGTTTCTGGTTTAATACTGTACTGAATATAAGACCAGTGGTGTATTTAAAACAGCTACTTCATGAAGAAATAAAAGAGGGGGTTCAGTCATTTTAATTAAATAAGGCTTAAATAAAGAATCAAATATATTAGATCAAAATCCTTCACTTAAAAAAAACTAAAAAACTTTTCGGCTTTGTCCATATTTGACCCAAAGTTGGGTTGTCATAACTAAAATGTAATTTAATTTTAATTGGACAAAAGACATAACCCAACATTGGGTCAAATATGGACAAACTGCTGGGTTGATTGTTTTTATTACAATTAAATTAAAACATTTTTAGACTGTATTCTTTTAACGTTGGGTCAAATATGGACAAACCCAACTGTTGGTTGTTGTTGTTTTTGTTTTGTTTTTCTATTCAAATTAAATTAGGCTTTTAGAGTGTATTCTTACAACTTTGGGTGAGTCTATATTTTCAACGCTGGGTCATATGGACAAACCCAACTGTTGGGTCGATTTACTTTTTCTTTCAATTAAAATTAAATTAGGCTTTTAGACTGTATTCTTACAACTTTGGGTAAAATATGGACAAACCCAACTGTTGGGTAGTTGTTTTTTCTTAATTAAAATTAAATTACATTTTTAGAGTCTATATTTTCAACATTGGGTCAAATATGGACAAACCCAACTGGCTGATGGGTTGATTTGTTTTTTAATTAAAGTTAAATTAAATTTTTAGAGTCTAAATTTTTTTATTTCAATTGAAATTAAATGACATTTTTAGAGTATATATTTTCAACGCTGGGTCATATGGCAAAACCCAACTGGTTGATGGGTTGATTTGTTTTTTTTTACTTCAATTCAAATTAAATTAGGCTTTTAGACTGTATTCTTTCAACATTGGGTCAAATATGGACAAACCCAAGTGTTGGGTCGATTTTTTTCTTTCAATTAAAATTAAATTACATTTTTATTAGAGTGTATATTTTCAACATTGGGTCAAATATGGACAAACCCAACTGTTGGGTCGATTTTTTTCTTTCAATTAAAATTAAATTACATTTTTATTAGAGTGTATATTTTCAACATTGGGTCAAATATGGACAAACCCAACTGTTGGGTTGATTTTTCTTTTTTATTTCAATTCAAATTAAATTAGGCTTTTAGACTGTATTCTTTCAACGTTGGGTCAGTTATGAACAAACCCAACTGTTGGGTTGATTTTTATTTTCAATTAAATAATATGGACAAATTGATTTTTAAATTAATTCTAAAAATGAACTTAACATTGGGTTAACAAGTCATGACTAGCAACAAGTCACAACAACCCAGCATTTTTTTTTAGAGTGAAGCATTGGGTTAAAAATGTATTTAAATTAGTTGAAAAAAATGTCCATACTTGACCCAATGTTGGATTATGACACTGTTTCCAGTTCATATGGAAAGGGAAAGACTTTTCTAAACAGACGATGTCTATGAGTTACACATTACACACTCAACAGACTGCTAAAACAAATAAGGCTCTGTGATGCTTTTTAATAGTTCCAGCTCTCCGTGTGGTTTTGACACAAGAAAAGGACGTCACAGCACGTTACTCACTGCACAGATGCAGAATGACAAAGTTGCGCAAAACTCACACACAGACAGACCGTTAGTCACTCACACACACTCATTCATCTCTTTCCCTGGACATTAATGAATACCATTGCACTAAAACAAGACTTTGACCACATGATTGCAAAACATATGTGAAGTTTCCTGATGTCACTGAAGCAATTAACAACTTGACAATTAGTCTGCTATCTAGTTTTCTGATGCATTTCAGTTTGACTAATAAAATGTCCCTTATGCCAGGAATATCATGCAATGTGGAATTTTAAAGGGATAGTTCACCCAAAAATTTAAATTCTGTCATCATTTAGTTACCAAATACACCTTTATGAGATTCCTTCTTCTATTAAACGCAAAATAAGCTATTTTGAAGAGAGCATGAAACTTGCAATCATTGACTTCCATAGTTTTTTCTACTATAATCAATGGCTACCAGTTTTCAGCATTCTTCAAAACATCTTCTTTGGTGTTCAACAGGATAAAGAAACCCGCAAAGGTTTGGAAAAACATGAGGTAGAGTAAGTAGTGAGTCAGTTTTCATTTATTGTATAAACCATGCCTAAAGGGTTAAGTCTTCATTTACTCACCCTCATGCTGTTCCAGATCTGCTGTATTTCAACTGAGTAATGATGACAAACTTTTGTCTGATCCTCCAGAAAATCTTTCATGCTATGACTTCAGTCAACTGTGCATATTGTGCTCAACTCTTATCAAAATCGTGTAGGGTCCTATCATACACCCCAGTGCAATGCGGGGCCAAGTGTGACACAAGTGTTATTTGCTAGTTTTGTGCCACATTATTCATTCACTTATTAATTTTCCTTCGGCTTAGTCCCTTATTTATCAGTGGTCCCCACAGCGGAATGAACCGCCAACTATTCCAGCATATGTTTTACGCAACGGATGCCCTTCCAGCCGCAACCCAGTATTAGGAAACACCCACACACACTACGACCAATTTAGTCCATCAATTCCCCTATAGCGCATGTGTTTGGACTGTGGGGGAAACCGGAGCACCCAGAGGAAACCCACGCCAACACGAGGAGAACATGCAAACTCCACACAGAAATGCCAACTGGGACTCGAACCAGTGACCTTCCTGCTGTGAGGTGACGGTGCTAACCACAATCACATCTTGGATGATCTGAAATTCATTTCAGGGTAAACCATCCATTTAAAAGGGTGTCGTATAAGATTAAAACCCCATAAAATACAACCAGTTCTGTTTGATTTACAGTTGTTGGGAATGAACACACTGTGACAGAGCTCTGGATGGCTTCACAGATTGGATTTCCTCACTGTGTATTGTCTGCTATTGTGCTGCTTGTTGGTGTGGGAACCTTTTGTTTTCGCATTGCCAAACACTCTGGAGAAACTTTAAGGAAAATTAACAATTGGATAAAAATACAAAACATTAGCTATGAAGGAAAGTATTGAGTCATATCTAGAGGCCAGAATATCATGGATTTGACTTGGAAACCATCCAGAATGAATGAGGAACAACAGAGAAATGCACTAAATAACATTCCTAAAGAGCTGTGCATTGACAAACACCACTCATATTTACTGTCTTCAGTAAATTATATAACGTGATTTAAAATGATTAACTTAAAGTCTCTGTATTGTTTTTGTTTCTCCGTCTCGTCTCCTGGCGGTGCATTCAATATTTTTAGCTGTGCTGTTCATCCTGACCTTTAATCCAGTTAAATATAGTTCAGCAACATCCATTGAGATAGATCTGATGTCTTAATATGATCAGCACAGTCGAGGGGAGAAGAATGTTTCATTAAATGAGTCGTGAACTACCTCAGTTTATATTTTGTACTGTTCTATGAGGGCCATTTCTAATGTGATCAAGATCTTTACATAAAAAGTAGTCTTTGTAGTAGTGATTGACTGTTTTCTGTCTCATTTTGACGCCTCATCAATATGCTCTATCTGAATGGGCATGGCCAACTGTAGACTAACAAGTAATTTTGCGTATTAACAGGGCTAAATAAGTCCAAGGCACTCGAAAAGTAATGAAACATTTTTAAAAGCCATGATAATAAAGGCTTTTTACATTTTTTTACTTACTTTTCGAGTGCCTTGGACTTATGATTTCTTTGTTTATCTTTATGAATCCCTTACCCAAAGAGCACCGACACATCAATTACCCCTGAAGCACTTTTGGCTGAACAATCATTTAAATAAATGAGTTGAAAAATAATCTTCTCTCCATTAAGCAGAACTTGAGAAATGTTTTTAAAATAATTTGAGGTCTAATAATTTTGTCTTCGACTGTGTGTCAGAAGATCAAAGCAACATGGGTTTCTCATTCATGACGTAGTTCATAACTCCTTTAATTAAAAACAATCACCCATTTAATCATCAAACAGACAGAAACAAATTTCTGTAGAAAAATCATTCAGGTATTTTCCATTCACGGATCAAACCTGTGTGTGTGTGTACAGTGGGTTATATTGCAGCCATTTGCTAAAATCATTTAAGTTCATGTTTTTCCTCATGAATGTCCACACAGCAGCCCATACTGACAGAAAAACACAGAATTGTTGACATTTATGCAGATTTATTAAAAAAGAGAAACTGAAATATGACATGGTCCTCAGTATTCAGAGCCTTTGCTGTGACACTCATATATTTAACTCAGATGCTGTCCATTTCTTCTGATCATCCTTGAGATGGTTCTACACCTTCATCTGAGTCCAGCTGTGTTTGATTTACTGATTGGACTAGATTAGGAAAGCCACACAGCTGTCTATATAAGACCTTACAGCTCACAATGCATGTCAGAGCACAAGAGAATCATGAGGTCAAAGGAACTGCCTGATGAGCTCAAAGACAGAATTGTGGCAAGGCACAGATCTGGCCAAGCTTACAGATACATTTCTGCTGCACTGAAGGTTCCTAAGAGCACAGTGGCCTCCATAATCTAGTCTAGGTTTACCTTCCAACAAGACAATGACCCTAAGCACACAGCTAAAATAAAGAAGGAGTGGCTTCACAACAACTCCGAGACTGTTCTTGCATGGCCCAGCCAGAGCCCTGACTTAAACCCAATTGAGCATCTCTGGAGAGACATAAAAATGGCTGTTCACCAATGTTTACCATCCAACCTGACAGAACTGGAGAGGATCTGCAAGGAGGAATGGCAGAGGATCCCCAAATCCAGCTGTGAAAAACTTGTTGCATCTTTCCCAGAAAGACTCATGGCTGTATCAGATCAAAAGGGGGCTTCTGCTAAATACAGAGCAAAGGCTCTGAATACTGAGGACCATGTCATATTTCAGATTTTCTTTTTTAATAAATCTGCAAAAATGTTAACAATTGTGTTTTTCTGTCAGTATGGGCTGCTGTGTGGACATTAATGAGGAGAAAAAAATGAACTTAAATGATTTTAGCAAATGGCTGCAATATAACAAAGAGTGAAAAATTTAAGGGGGTCTGAATACTTTCCGTACCCACTGTGCATATATATAAAAACAAATTCACTGCATACTCTACATTATTCAAACTCCTCTAAAATCCCACGCAAGCTTTGTATTCAAAACAAAACCGTCTTCTTTATGTACATATCACATGTTGGACACTTAACTGTGAGACGAGCTGCCGTGTAAACACCCAAACGATATTATATCATATATCAAAAACAACAAACGCTAAATTGCTGCCATCTGTTCCTGGATCCGATTCAGAAATGAAGGTGAATGGCTCACTGGGGTGGAGATGTTTTTGCAATAGTTTCAGCCGGCATAGACTGGACGTCCTCCAAAACCTTGCTGGACTGCAGGACTTTTCCAGTTTTCCCAGCCGAGGCCTCAGTGTTTTCTGTGAAGAGAGAGCAGTTCAATTATGTGCTCACTTACAGTCATATTTAATAGGCCAAAAGTGTTGGTTTGCCAGCGATTGTGTGGGTTCTTGCTAAAGCAATTATGACAGTTACTATTGATCTACAATCCATTAAACTCAGAACACAATGCTATTGATGCTGGCAAGATTTAGATAAAAACAACTCTCATATTTTTATAAATATGATCTGTGGGTGGTAGAAATAAAGACTTTTTTATTCACTTTTAACACTTTACAATAAGGTTGTATCAGTTAATGTTAGTTAATGCATTTAGTAACATGAATAAGCAGTGGACAATGCATTTATTATAGTATTTATTAATTCATGTTAATGTTAGTTAATGAAAATACAGTTGTTCATTGTTAGTTCATGTTAACTCACAGCGCATTAATGTTAACAAGCTTGCATTTGGATTTCAATAATGCATTAGTAAATATTGCTGTACAAGTGTTGTTCATTAATAGTTCGTGTTAGTAAATGCATTAACTCATAACTAAGAAACGAAACATTTTTTGCAGGATTAAATCACCAACATCAAATAAATTCAGATATGCAGAACACAGTATATAACATTATAAAATGTGTACGTTTTTTATTTATTCTGCTTAAAAAAATTGGCTTTATTTATTTGATCAAAAGTGCAATGAAAAAGCAGTAATTTTGTGAAAAATTGCTACAATTAAAAACAACATTTTCCATTGTATTATAATTTAAAGGCAACCCTGGGTATTAAGACATGTATATCTTAACGCAAAGGATGTCTCTGTGAAGTATGTAGACAAAAAAAAAAAAAAACATATTTACACATTTATTTTGGACCATGGGCATTGTTTTCGATGACGTAATTTGTCATTCTGACATAATTTGACATTATTTTGACGTAAATTTTATAACGCTCCACCTCTGCCGTTCTATCAATTCCCATTATAAATGCACCAAAACCAGTGATACAAAATGCTCCTACTACGTCACATATGCCATAACACTTTACAATAAAGTTGTATCAGTAAATGTTAGATAATGTCTTTACTAACATGAATAAACAATTACATTATTTAGTCTTCTGTGTTAATGTTAGTTGATGATGGATCAGAGGATGGGTACACTGTGGTCTTGGTCAAGGGATGTACATGGTCAGCAACAATACTCAGGTAGGCTGTGGCGTTGACACGATGCTCAATTGGTACTAATGGGCCCAAAGTGTGCCAAGAAAATATCCCCCACACCATTACACCACCACCACCAGCCTGAACCATTGATACAAGGCAGGTTGGATCCATGCTTTCATGTTGTTGATGCCAAATTCTGACCCGACCATCCGAATGTGGCAGCAGAAATCGAGACTCATCAGACCAGGCAACGTTTCTCCAATCTTCTGTTGTCCAATTTTGGTGAGCCTGTGCCAATTGTAGCCTCAGTTTCCTGTTCTTAGCTGACAGGAGTGACACCCGGTGTGGTCTTCTGCTGCTGTAGCCCATCCGGCTCAAGCTTGGACGTGTTGTGCATTCAGAGATGCTCTTCTGCAGACCTCTAGAGATGGTTGTGCGTGAAAATCCCAGTAGATCAGCAGTTTCTGAAATACTCAGACCAGTCGTCTGGCACCAACAACCATGCCACGTTCAAAATCACCTTTCTTCCCCATTCTGATGCTCGGTTTGAACTGTAGCAGATCGCCTTGACCATGTCTACATGCCTAAATGCATTGAGTTGCTGCGTTAACAAGCAGTTGGACAGGTGTACCTAATAAAGTGGCCAGTGAGTGTACGATACCATTAAAAATATTTTGGAATTTTTTTTCATGAAGGACAGCTGGTCAAAAGTGACAGTAAAGACCTTTCTAATGTTACAAAACACTAATTATTGTCAATACATTATATCATTTTAAACTTTATATTCATCAAAGAATCCTGAAAACAACATTGATAATAAAAGTAAGAACCGGTAATAATAATGACCAATAATAAGTGATCATAAAAGAGCAGCAAATCAGCATTTTACAATCATTTCTGGAGGATCGTGTGACTGGAGTAACGATGTTGAAAAACATATTCACATAAAAAATAGTTACTTTAAATAAATAAAAAAAGCTGTACTGTTAATCAAATAAATACTGCTTTTGGTATGCCCCATATTATATTATTACGTAATATATACTGTTGAAGTGAAATATCAATATTTTTTTCTTTTTCAAATATTCCCCAAATGATGTTGAACAGATTCAGGAATTTTTCACAGTATTTCCAATAATATTTTTTCTTCTGGAGAAAGTCTTATTTGTTTTATTTCGGCTAGAATAAAAGCAGTTTTTAATTTTTTTAAGCCATTTTATGGTCAATATTATTATCCCCCTTAAGCAATATTTGTTTTGGATTGTCTACAGAGTAAACCACTGTCATACAATGACTTGCCTAATTACCCTAACTTTACCCTAATTAACCTAGTTAAGCCTTTAAATGTCACTTTAAGCTGAATACTAGTATCTTGAAGAATATCTAGTCAAATATTATGTAGGAGGGCAACAACCAATTATCAGGCCTAAAAAAAACTAAAAAATATTTTTTAATATAACCTAACTAAACTAACTAAACTACTTCTTTGAACTTTGAAATTAATTAATCAAATAATTCATTTTTTCAAATTAAATTACATTGAAACTGATCAAATTAAAATTGTACATTGTTAATATGGCAAGCTTTTCCCAGTGATGGGTTGCAGCTGGAAGGGCATCCGCTGCGTAAAACATATGCTGGATAAGTTGGCGGTTCATTCCGCTGTGGCGACCCCGGATTAATAAAGGGACTAAGCCGAAAAGAAAATTAATGAATGAATAATATGGCAAGCTTTTAAATGAATTTTGTAATTGGGGACAGTTGCAACAGCATGTCTCAACTCTGTAAACCCTGATTCAACTGCATATCCTAGGGAGATACAATAGCTTTAACGCTTGATAGCTATGCCTATTTAAAGCTAAGAAAACAGTGATTTAAATGATATGAATGAATAATGTTTCACGAAAACAGATTAGACAGTATGAGAAATTTTCTTTTACTTTTTTACCTAAAAATAAGTTTTATACTGAAGGAATGGTCACATATGGCCGACTTCTCTCAGATTGAAGGAGAGTCTAACTGAGAATATGTAGTATGAATATCATCACTCTAGCTCATTCCTGAATGGAGGAATAAGTCTTGTTGCAACTGCCCCGTGTTGCAACCGTCCCCACTCTTCCCTACAGTCATCATGGCAAAGATAAAAGAAATCAGTTTTTAGAAATGAGTCATTAAAACTATTATATTTAGAAACGTGTTGAAAAAAATCTCTCCGTTAAACAGAAATTAGGGAAAAATATAAAAGAATTAAAAATTAACAGGAGGGCTAATAATTCTGACTTGCTCTCTAAACTGGCAGATGATCAAGAAACGGTGATGAAAGTTTCCTCAGCAACACTATAAATGATAATAAGGAGGTCTGAGAAACTGCAGTGAAATATTATATGAATTATAATCATAAATCTTTATGATTTATGGGGGGGGGGGGGGGGGGGGGGGGGGTGGGTGGCGGTGGGGGGGGGGGGGGGGTTAATGCTTGATCCCCCTGAAGGACATCAAAACAAGATGTAGGGAGGTTCTGCCATTTAATAGTTAAGAAATAGTTTGCTCTGATCTGTACCTTAAATAATATTAATAATTAAAATAATACATAACTTAAATATACATTTGACCACCCCTGTAATGGTCCGTACCATTGTGAATGCAATGTTTGCGCCACAAACCGGCAAATCTAGAGCACCAACAGGCGTAAGTGTTCACAAAACATGTTTCTTGTAAAATAGGCATTTGTACTGTAGGTATCCGTTAAACTAGATGCATAGTTTGTATTTTATTATACACTTGCTTGCACATGGAAGTTAAACAGTCATTAATAGGTTTATTTAATATCACAAATGTCATTGAGAACCACTCAATATCCCTCAAAACACTAAACATAATAACAAGTTTGATTGGTTAATTAGATGTAATTGAATTAAACCTATAAATTTGGTTCACTGAGGCATATTACCAAACATAATCGAGAAACTTGACCCCCCCCATATCGTCAATGTATAATTTGCACCCTGGCGTACACTAGTATGAGGTAAAAGCATGTGGTAAAAACAAATCTCCTACACAGTGAAGACACTCAGAGCTTCGTCATTCAGCAACGCATCAACTGTGAACTCCACTCACTCTGGCCGATAACACATTCCTCAAATGTTTTCATGAATTAAATTACGTTAAATCTCAGTCTTAATACTGCAGAACAACTCAGAGTCACAGAGAAAGAGTTTCTGAGCAGGAACCAAACAGTCTGACAGACAAAAACACGGTATTTAGGCTTCTTTGAGGAGGTATTATGGAGGTAAATTGAATGCCTTTTAAGACCTTTTTAAGACTCTTTCCACACATTTTAAGACCCTTATTGTCAGTTTTATCCAGTAAGGTCAGCGACTCCTTAACTTCCATTTACTATATATTGCAAGACAGCACAACTAAAACAGGCCGAGTTTGATCAATAAAAAGGGTACATTTCCAATCATTTGTTTTCTTTTTGTTAAGTGGAGACACACACATAACTTGACTCTTTATTTTGACCCAAACAAAGAATGAAAAAGAAGTTAGTATGAAGCATATTGGTGTCTGGAAAGGGATCTGTGATATAATGCAGCAGTTAGTGCGCATGGAGATGACAACAAAACCAGCAGGATTGCATGAATAAACTACACAGAAGAACCGCAGTACGTAATGATTAATCTTTTTTTTTTTTTTTTTTTTTAATCTAAAATTTATTTATTAATTATTTATTACTATTATACAAAATGTGATACTTCAGGAAATGGCATTTATGAATTAGTAATACTTTTTAAGGGCCTTTATTTTCTTTAAATTGATTTATTTGTTCATTCATTTTCCTTTGGCTTAGGGGTCGCCACAGCGAAATGAACCGCCAACTTATCCAGCATATGTTTTACACTGCGGATACCCTTCCAGTACTGAGAAACACCCATACACTCATTCACAAACACTGATTTAGTTCATCAATTGACCTATAGCGCATGTGCTTGGACTGTGGGGGAAACCGGAGCACCCGGAGGAAACCCACGCCAACACTGGGAGAACATGCAAACTTCACACAGAAACCAGCGACCTTCTTGCTGTGAGGCGACAGTGCTGACCACTGAGCCACTGTGCGAAAATTTTAATTCTGCTATAATTTACTTATCCTCGACTTGTTGAACACGATAGAAGATATTTTGAAGAATGTTGAAAAGATGTAACCATTGCCTAACCATAGCTAACCACTGAGCCACCGTGTCGCCCCTAAATTGATTTGAAAAAAATGCTGGGTTTTAACCCAACATTAAGTTAAATATGGACAAACCCAACAACGGGTTAATATATATATATTGTTTTTCAATTACATTTAAAAGACACTTTTAAACATTAAACATAACTGTACCAACTTTAGATTAAAACCCAACTTTTGAGTGCAGAAATTTGGCAAATAGGTACAACATCAGATAATACACTCAATTCAATGTGAATTTAAGTATACTCTAAAACAACAAATAAAGAAAGAAAGCGATTTGGGGTTCAATGCTGGGTTCATTATTTTTTTTCAATTAAATTTAAACAACACTTTTAAACATTGAACACATTTATACCAACTTTGGATTAAAACCACCAAGCATTCAACCCAGCAAAATCGGGTTGAACTAAGCCAGCATTTTGTTTTTAGAGTATACTTAATTTCACATTGAATTTAATGTGTTATCTGATGTTTTAATGTGTTATCTAAATTTCACAATTAAGATAGTACAGTAAATCCAATGTGAATATATGCTGGGTTATTTCAACCCAATGTGTGAAATATGCACAAAACTAACCACTGGGTTAATTTTTTTAATTAGATTTATAGGATCAGATTTAACACTCTAAAAAAATGCTAGGTTGTATTTGACTCAATGCTGAGTCAAATGTGGACAAACCCGACGTTGGGTTCATTTTTTTTTTTTATTAGATTTAAATGACACTTTAAAACCCAGTGGTTGGGTGTGTCCATATTTGTACCTATGTTGGGTTAAAACAACCCATAATGATTTAAGAGTGCAGAATTTCCTTGTAAATATACAAATAATTACAGCATTAACCCAGTAAATTCAATGTAAATTTAAGTATACTCTAAAAAATGCTGGGTTATTTCAACCCAATGTGTGAAATATGGACAAAACTGCTGGGTTAATTTTCTGAATTAGATTTATAGGATCACATTAAGCCAATGTTTAGGTTTTTCCATATTTTATTCAATTTGGGTTGAAATAACCCAGCAAACTTAAATAGTATTTACTTGTAAAGCATAATCTAAAAATAAACTTTAATAAATAAAAGTAAATATAAAATACACTCTAAAACATGCTGGGTTGTATTAACCCAATGATTGGGTCAAATATAGACAAACCCATCAGGGTTAAAATTGCAATTTAAATGTAATTAAAAAATAATAATAATAACCCAATGTCGAAACAAACAACTAAACCCAAAGTTGGGTTAATTTTTTTTAAAATTAAATTTAAATGACACTTTTAAAAATTAAACATTTTTATACCAACATCAGATTAAAACAACCCAGCAGTTTTTTTGAGTAAATTGAAATTCACATTGAAATTCACATAAATTGCACAATTACAACATCAGATAACCCAGTAAATTCAATGTGAATTTAAGTAAACTCTAAAGAGTGTTGGGTCATTTCAACACAATTTTGGGTGAAACATTGACAAAAATAACCGCTCGGTTAATTTTCTGAATTAAAATTATAAGATCAAATTTTACCCAATGTTTGGGTTTGTCCATATTTTACCTAATTTGGGTTGATATAACCCAACAATTTCATTACACAAAAAACACTGGGTTGTTTTAACCTAATGTTGGGTCAAATATGGACAAACCCAACCGCTGGGTTAAAAGTGTCATTTAATTTTAACAAAAATGAACCCAACATTGGGTTTGTCCAAGTTTGACCCAACATTGTGTTACAACAACCCAGCATTTTTTCGAGTGTAGGAGCTGCCGTTATTTGCATCAAGAGTGAAGTCTACAAATGTCTACAATAAAACATGTCAAACATCAGCAGCTTCCCAAATACACGAGGAGGAAAGGAGAGGGAGGATGTGTTTAACACTTTATCATGAGCTCTTCTGTAGAAAAAAACAACACTCAGACCTCCCTCTGAATAAACCGCTCTATTTAAGCAATTCCACACCGTCTTTAAACACCAAATTTTGTACTTTTTTATTCAGGTAAGATACAAGAACTGGGCGTCACGGTGGCGCAGTGGGTAGCACGATCGCCTCACAGCAAGAATGTTGCTGGTTCAAGCCCTGGCTGGGCCAGTTGGCATTTCTGTGTGGAGTTTGCATGTTCTCCCCGTGTTGGTGTGGGTTTCCTCCGGGTGCTCAGGTTTCCCCCACAGTCCAAAGACATGCGCTATAGGTGAATTGGATAAACTAAATTGGCCGTAGTGTATGTGTGTGAATGGGTGTGTATGGATGTTTCCCAGTGATGGGTTGTGGCCGGAAGGGCATCCGCTGCGTAAAACATATGCTGTATAAGTTGGCGGTTCATTCTGCTGTGGCGACCCCTGATTAATAAAGGGACTAAGCCAAAAAGAAAATGAATGAATGAATGAATGAAGATACAAGAACACTCTAAAAACACTGGATTGTCTCAATGTTGTGTTTGTTCATATTTGCCCAATGTTGGGTTACAACAACCCAGCATTTTAGTGAATGTGAACATGAGCAAAAAAAGTTGAAATGGACAGTGTGTTAAAGGGAGAGTTCAGTTGAACAAACACCTGTGGCTCCTGATACCATGAAGCAAACCTGTAATTAAGTGTTAGTTCACACCAAAATTACCATTCTGTCAACATTTACTCACCCTTCATTTGTTGGAAACCCATCACTGAAAACGCTAACTCCAATTTGTGTCAAAAAATGATATGTTTAACTATCACAAAAAAAGACACCAAATTTGCCAAAAAAGGACAAACTCCATGGTTATTTTGGGTTAAAACAATCCAGAATTCTTTTATTTTTCTTTTATGGCAGCAACTCACTGCATTTAGGCATGTAGACATGGTCAAGACGATCTGCTGCAGTTCAAAGCGAGCATCAGAATGGGGAAGAAAGGTGATTTAAGTGACTTTAAACGTGGCATGGTTGTTGGTGCCAGACGGGCTGGTCTGAGTATTTCAGAAACTGCTGATCTACTGGGATTTTCACGCACAACCATCTCTAGGGTTTACAACAGTAACTCAAATAAGCACTCGTTACAACTGAGGTCTGCAGAAGAGCATCTTTGAACGCACAACACGTCCAACCTTGAGGCGGATGGGCTACAGCAGCAGAAGACCACACCGGGTGCCCCTCCTGTCAGCTAAGAACAGGAAACTGAGGCTACAATTCACACTGGCTCACCAAAACTGGACAATAGAAGATTGGAGAAACGTTGCCTGGTCTGATGAGTCTTGATTTCTGCTGCCACATTCGGATGGTTGGGTCACAATTTGGCGTGAACAACATGAAAGCATGGATCCATCCTGCCTTGTATCAACGGTTCAGGCTGGTGGTGGTGGTGTAATGGTGTGGGGGATATTTTCTTGGCCCATTAGTACCAATTGAGCATCGTGTCAACGCCACAGCCATTGTTGCTGACCACGTCCATCCCTTTATGACCACAGTGTACCCATCTTCTGATGGCTACTTCCAGCAGGATAACGCGCCATGTCATAAAGCGTGAAACATCTCAGACTGGTTTCTTGAACATGACAATGAGTTCACTGTACTCAAATTGCCTCCACAGTCACCAGATCTCAATCCAATAGAGCACCTTTGGGATGTGGTGGAACGGGAGATTGGCATCATGGATGTGCAGCCGATAAATCTGCAGCAACTGCGTGATGCTATCATGTCAATATGGACCAAAATCTCTGAGGAATATTTCCAGTACCTTGTTGAATCTATGCCACGAAGGATTAAGGCAATTCTGAAGGCAAAAGGGGGTCCAACCCGGTACTAGCAAGGTGCATCTAATAAAGTGGCCGGTGAATGCATATAGTCCCTCTACTAAAGGTCTGTTCAGCCAAAACTCTGAGCTGAGCACAATAATAATTTGAAATGTGATCTGATAAATATTTTGCAAGGTCTAAACAATTGGATTTAACACACATTTTAAACCTGTCACCATTCACTGCCATTATATGAATCACCAAGGGCCACAGATTCAGCTCAAAATCTTATTTAATCTTTGACTGGAGAAAAAAAGTGAATTACATCTTGGATGAACTGCGGGTGAGTAAATTAACAGGAAATTTACTTTTTAGGGAGAACTATCCCTTTAACTCAAAGTTAACCCACAACCCCAACACTGGGTTAAAAATGTCATTTAAATTTCACTCATTCATTCATTCATTCATTCCTTCGTTCATTTTCCTTCGGCTTATTTCCTTTATTCATCTGGGGTCGCCACAGTGGAATGAACTTATCCAGCATATGTTTTACACAGCGGATGCCCTTCCAGCTGCAACCCAGTACTGGGAAACACCCATACACACTCATTCTCTCACACACACACACACACACACACACACACACACACACACACACACACTCATACACTCATACACTACGGCCAATTTAGTAAACCCAATTCACCCATAGCGCATGTGTTTGGACTGTGGGGGAAACCGAAGCACCCGGAGGAAGCCCACGCCAACACAGGGAGAACATGCAAACTCCACACAGAAATGTCAAACCAGTGACCTTCCTACTGTGAGGCGACAGTGCTAACCACTCAGCCATCATGTCGCCCTCATTTAAATTTCATTTTTAAAATGAACCCAACAATGTGTTTGTCCATATTTCACCCAAACTTGGATTAATACAACTCAACATCTGAAGAATTTAACATTCACCTGTGATGATTACACCGTGGAAAAACCTTAACATTATAAAACGTTCCGGGTGTTGTATAATTAATCTAAGGCACCCTCCAACTGCTTCTTTCTAGGTGCAAAAGTTCTCACTGCTGTGTAAAAAAGAAAAAATAACAATGACATCCTTCCTTTCTTCCTGAGGATATGAGTGGAAAGAAAGCAGCATAACCTGCTACTGTCGGACAATACCTGCGCAGGAAGGATTTGACTGCACCCTGCTCCAGGATTAAGAGCGCTTACTAACACACGTTTGGGAATCATTTCTAAATTAGAGCAGATTATGTGAACGGTGCCTATGACTGTGCATAACTCACACATTAAAAATGGAAAAGCGGAGATGGAGTGAATGACGGTCTTGAATGTTCCTCTCCAATTTCCCGCAGGAGATAATTTGTCAAAATATGAACAGGAGCATTCACTGAATAGAAAAAAAAAATGAATGAATGAATAAATAAATAAATGAACGAATAAACAAATGAATAAATAAATGAATGAATGAATGAATGAATAAATAAATGAATAAAAATGAATAAACAAATAAAATGAATGAATGAATGAATAACTGTATTAATAAATAAATGAATAAATAACCGAATGAATAAATGAATGAATGAAATAAATAAATACGGAAATAAAGCAATTATTAAATGAATGAATAACTGAATGAATCAAAAATAAATGAATAAAGGAATGAATAAACAAACAAATGAATGAATGAATAACTGAATGAGTCAAAATAAATGAATAAAGGAATGAATAAATGAAGGAATAAATCAATGAATGAATAAATGATTGAATGAATACATAAATGAATGAATAAATGAATGAATAAATAAACAACCGAATGAATTAATGAGTATATAAACAAATAAAAATGAATGAATGAATAAACAAACAAATGAATGAATGAATAAATAAAATAAATAAACAAATGAGTGAATGAATAGATAAACAAAAATGAATGAATAAATAAACAAACAAATGAATGAATAAAATAAATAAACAAATGAGTGAATGAATAAATAAATAAATGAATAAACAAACGAATGAATGAATTAATAAATAAATAAATAAACGAAAAACTGAATGAGTCAAAAATAAATGAATAAAGGAATGAATAAATGAAGGAATAAATAAATGAATGAATGAATGAATGAATGAATGAATGAATACATAAATGAATGAATAAATGAATGAATAAATAAATGAATGAATGAATACATAAATGAATGAATAAATAAACAACTGAATAAATGAATGAATAAACAAATAAAAATGAATGAATAAACAAATAAATGAATGAATGAATAAATAAATGAAAATGAATGAATGAATGAATAAACAAACAAATGAATGAATGAATGAATAAACAAACAAATGAATGAATGAATAAAATAAATAAACAGTTGAATGAATGAATGAATAAATAAAAATGAATGAATGAATAAATAAATAAAAATGAATGAATGAATAAAATAAATAAACAAATGAGTGAATGAATGAATAAATAAATAAATAAATTAATAAACGAATAAATGAATGAATAAATAAATAAATAAATGAACGAATGAATGAATAAATTAAGGAATAAATTAATTAATTAATAAATGAATGAATGAATATATAAATGAATGAATAAATAAACAACTGAATGAATGAATGAATAAACAAACAAATGAATGAATGAATAAATAAATAGAAATGAATGAATGAATAAACAAACAAATGAATTAATGAATAAAATAAATAAACAAATGAGTGAATGAATAATTTAAATTAAATAAATAAATAAATGAATAAACGAATGAGTAAATAAACGAATGAATGAATGAATAAATAAATAAATAAATAAACGAACGAATGAATGAATAACTGAATGAGTCAAAAATAAATTAATAAAGGAATGAATAGATGAATGAATAAATAAATGAATGAATGATTACATAAATGAATGAATAAATAAACAACTGAATGAATGAATGAATAAATAAAAATAAATGAATGAATAAACAAACAAATTAATGAATGAATAAATAAAAATGAATGAATGACTAAAATGAATGAATGAATAAAATAAACGAATGAATGAATGAATGAATGAGTAATTAAATAAATAAACGAACGAATGAATGAATAACTGAATGAATGAATAAATGAATAAACAAACAAATGAATGAATGAATAAAATAAATAAACAAATGAATGAATGAATAA
>CAIGQV010019088.1:12615546-12650313 GCA_903798115.1 Danio jaintianensis
GTTAGTCCATATTTGCATTTAAATAACCCAGCATTTCTTAGAGTGTAGTAAAGTTACTGCAGACTTTTAATTTGAAGTATTTTCAACTGAAATGGAATATTGAGTAGGGGACGGGGTTTATTTTTGCACTCCTCCAATCATATTTCACTCTCTCAGCAAGAGGGGTGTGGCCAAAAATATTTCACCCAATCAGTCAAACTGACATCATCAGAGAAAGACAGAAGCTGATGGGCAGATTTTGATTAAAGATTATCAAATCAAACTGTTGTTGTTTTTCAGTGGATTAATTTACACAGATTAATTGTTCACTTTAAAACTAACAATGTGCAAATGAAATATTACAGCATGCCCACAAGTCCTGGAAGAAATAGACAAAAGAATTGTTTGACCTGTTGACCTGATGCGTTAAAATAACCCAGAAACTTAACTGTAATGTAATGCGCAGGCAATACTCCACATAATTTACAGCATCAACTAAGTTTTAACCTTAAGGAAAATGTAACAAAATTTATGGAGGGAGACCATTCTGGATTTTCGTACCACAATCTAGGGTGAGATACTTCCTTTAACGAATCACTGGCACTACCCTGCCTACACTTCAAGAACTGTACTCTTCCAGAGTGAGTAAAAGGACTTGCAAAATCACTCTGGACCCTTCACACCCAGCACACTTTCTGTTTGAACTGTTACCGTCTGGTCGGCGCTACAGAGCACCGAGCACAAAAACAGCCAGACACAGGAAAAGTTTCTTTCCTCAGGCCATCTACCTTATGAACAGTTAATTATTCCCCTACTGTGCAATAAACATGTGCAATACTTTTTCATACGCATTTGTATACAGCACCTTATAACAGTATGCAATGCAATACTTTCTCCTACGCATTTGTACACAGCACCTTATAACAGTATACAATGCAATACTTTCTCCATACGCATTTGTACACAGCACCTTATAACTTGTATATTTATAACAAATCTGTACAAACAATTCCTCATCCAGAGCTCTTTTGTCTAACTGCATCTCTGTTTAATGTTTGTCGTATTTTATTTTATTTTTTCTCATATTTATTTTGTGTCGTCACTTGTCACTTTATGTACACTGGAAGCTTCTGTAGCCAAAACAAATTCCTTTACAAATTTCCAAGCTTGGGTTTCAGTTAAATTAAAATGACACTTTTCAACCCAAAAGGTTTGTCATCCCAACATTGCAACATATAACAACTCAGCATTTTAAAAAGTGTTTTATATTGAAGTCAAAATTATTAGCCATCTTTTCTACAATTTTAATACTTTTTCAAATATTTCCCAAGTGATGTTTAACAGAGCAAAAACATTTTACAATATTTCCTATAATATATATATATATATATATATATAAACGCTTGTTCATTTTAGTTAGACTAGAATATTTTTTTATTAAATTTTTAAGGTCAATTTTTTTGCTAATTTCTACATAAACCACTGTTGTATGACTTCCCTAATTAAAGTAACTTAGTTAACTTTATTAAACAAGTTAAGCAATTGCACTTCAAGCTGAATACTATCTAGCGAAATAACTGAAATAGTACTGTCATCATGGCAAAGTAAGGTAATGTAATGTATTTTTTATTTAATGCCATGTAGGCCAAGGCTATTTTCATGGCAAGAACATTTCAATAAATATACAATTAAAAACAACAAACAAATGAATACATAAATTAAATAAGATTTACAACTTCAGAAAGACAGTTGGCGTTTCTGTGTGGAGTTTGCATGTTCTCCCCGTGTTGGCGTGGGTTTCCTCCGGGTGCTCCGGTTTCCCCCACAAGTCCAAAAACATGTGGTATAGGTAAATTGGGTAGGCTAAATTGTCCGTAGCGTATGTGTGTGAATGAGTGTGTGTGGATGTTTCCCAGTGATGGGTTGCAGCTGGAAGGGCATCCGCTGCGTAAAACATATGCTGGATAAGTTGGCGGTTCATTCCGCTGTGGCGACCCCGGATTAATAAAGGGACTAAGCCGAAAAGAAAATGAATGAATGAATGAACTTCAGAAAGAATCAAAACATGGGCGCAAATGGGACATCTATTTGCGGGTAAGCTGGAAATTAATCCTCAGAGTCAGGATGGATATCGTGTGTCCAAACCCCTACGCGCCGGCTGGGATAGGAAACGAGAGAGAGAGAGAGGGAGGGAGAGAAAGTGAAGTATCGGGATCTCTGCCAGAAAACACGAACTTCCTTTAATTTCTGGAGACATGGATGACATTATAAATCCGGCACGGCGCAGCTCGGACCCGTGAAATGCGCGCTGGTCACTTCTCCAAAATCACTTCAGCTCAAACATCATTACATAACGCGTCCAGCAGAGATGAGAGAGCTCGTAATGGCGCTGGTGTTTGCTCTTCTGGGGGTTCACGCGGACAAAAACATCGGCGACTGTGTGGATGGGAAATGCTTCGTCGTCCAGACCGACACCGCGAACTTTGACGCGGCGCAGAAAGTCTGTCAGGAGCAAGCAGGAGGACATCTGATGACCATCCGCACCGCAAAACTAGCCGACGTGTTATCTCGGTTATTATTAAAAGGAGTGTCGGGAAACTTCTGGATTGGGCTGAGATATGTCGGTAATGAGTGTTCGGAGAGATTAAAGGGATATAAATGGATCACTGGAGATGACACGAGCCAGTATGTCAACTGGAAAAGCGAATCGGATTGTGCGCCACATTGTGTTTCGGTATCACAAAACGATCACAAATGGACAGAAAGACCGTGCAGTGACCAAATCGATGGTTATGTGTGTGAATATGATAATTTAAATCACTGTCCGCCGCTGAGCACTGATGAAAAAGTCTATTATTCGACTGCTTTTGGATTTACATCAAACGAACTCCTCCGAGAGATTCCCGAATTGACTAATGCAACAAGGCTTGATCTTAGGACCAAACACTTTTGTTATGACAGCGCGTGGCTTCAGGCGCCCTGGAACTGTGAGGTTTTCGGTGGTGGATGTGATTATAAGTGCGTTAGAAACGGGGTGAGCAACGCATGCATCTGTCAGCCTGGATTTAAGCTGGACACAAACGGGATATCATGCAGCCAGCAGCAGGACGATGACCCGTGCGCGCATGCGGGATGCCAACACGAGTGCGCGCGAGATAGCGGTGCGTTCGCGTGCACGTGTCGCCCGGGGTTTACACTGAGTGCAGACGGAAAGTCTTGCAAAGAAAACTGCAAGCCTGGCTTTATTCATGAAAACGGCAGATGCGTTGATTTGAACGAATGCGAAAAAGGACCGTGTGAACACGAATGCAACAACACTGAAGGCAGCTATCAATGCGTATGTTTTGATGGATACATACAGTCAACTGAGGACATGCACAAATGTAAAATGCACTGTCCGTACATGAGATGCGAAGCTGAATGTGATCCCAACAATGACTACCAGTGCAACTGCCCTGAAGGTTTCCTAATTGAAGACAAATATTGCGTTGACTTAGATGAATGCATAAGTACAGATAACTGTGACCAGAATTGTACAAACACGCCTGGATCATTTGAATGTTTTTGTAACGAAGGATACGTGCTTTTGGACAATGGGGGGTGTGAGGAACAAGACTTGGAGGGTTCAGGCAGCTCAACGCCTTTTGACCCTTTTATACCTACAAGCAGACCCCCAACCGACAGGCCATTGTCCATTTCTGCTGGCAGTCTTTTGGGAGTAATGGTCTGCATTGTTGTTTGTGTGCTTTTACTGGTCTGGCTAGCGCACTGCATACTGAGACGACTGAGTAAAACGAACCATTACGATACACATAAAGTCCACGATGAAATCTACGATTTTCAACAGGTGATTACTGAGAATAACTGCACACCACAGTCATTACCAAACGCAAATATAGGGATTTAAAGAGAGACGTTTAAAAGCCATTCAACACCGATCAAAAGTTTGGAAACATTAAGAGTCAGGCTTGTAGACAGCCTGGTGAAAGGGGTGGTGCTTTTTTCTTAAAAAGTGGACCTTTTTGCAGTTATTCCCCTCATTTTCTATTTAATTATGAGGTTTAAATAGGTTGCATTTTAGTGACATTTTAAGCTCTATTTTTTGCTGGATTAACTTGTTGGATGGTCATCATAACCACACGTTTTGAAGTACCAAAAACATTTCCTAAAGATTTACATCAAATATTATTTACATCATATATACATCAATTACATCATGTATTATTAGAAAAAAAAACTAGGAATCTGTTAAAGTTTTAAATTAAAAACTAGCCTATTGTCATTTAAAAATCATTCATTTAAATCGTAAACTAGCCAGCACGTTCAACTTTCCTCAGTCATGCTGAAGCAACAGCTAACACAGGATTCCATTTGGTGTTAAAGCCTTCTTCGATGGATTATTTTCATAAGTTATGATGGCATAGCAGTCAAAATAGTACAAATGAGCTCATGTATGGGACAAATTCTGTCTTTGTCAGTTAGGGGTGGGTCTTTCGAACCACCCGAACCCCCCTGGCTATGGGCCTGAGAGTTGTTCACATAATCCTTCATAAATCATTCTAATGATTTTTTTTCTGCTACTACTCTGATTAATAATTATTAGGGTAATGCATAATTATAAACAATGTTATAATTATTAATGCTGTTTAGCGTCTATTGCAGAAACTGTGATTAGGCTACTATATACACGCGTAGTAAGCAGAATAACAGCATTTATTTGACATAAAATCTTTTGCCATTGCATTTATTATTGATTAATCACTCAAAAAAATGCTGTTTGTTCAAACTACTTATTTAAAACGAGCTGAACTTGGTGATATTCGGGGTACAATTTAGTTGTTTCATGTTCAATCCACTTAAATTTGTAACAACTAATAAGTTAACTTAATTCCTTCATGTTGTCCCAACACAAATCGATTGTGTGGATCCCAGCATTTTGACAGTGATCAAACGGGTCCTTCATCAACTATATTTATAAATTAAAACATTGTAGGGGAGAGCGGGGACAAAAGCACCAAAGTAATTTTCTGAAAGCCCTGACAACATCTGCTTTCCAGGTTATAACAGCACATTCAGCATGCAACCTTTGATGGAGCTGCCAAATATCATCTGATTTTGGGATATTATTAAGTAATATTATCCCGAATTATAATTCAGATCATAAATATAATATTATTATTATTATTATTAAAGCTGTTTAGCGTCTATTGCAGAAACTGTGATAAATCTTAGGCTACTATATAAAGACGTGTAGTAAGTTCAGAATAACAGCTTTTATTTGACATAAAATCTTTTGCCATTGCTTTTATTATTGATCAATCACTCAAAAAAATAGCTGTTTGTTCAAACTACTTATTTAAAATGAGCTGAACCAACACAATTCTTGAGTTTAAACATTCAAAATCAAACAAAAAGTGCTCAGGGGTAGCTTAAATAATGTGTCGGTGCACTTTGGGTAAGGGATTCATAAGAATAAACAGCAAAAATCAGTCCAAGGCACTCGAAAAATGTGGAAAAAATATTAAAAAGCCTTTATTGACATGGCTATTCCTTAAAACTGTGTCTATGCGTTTCGGCAAACAACTGCCTTCATCAGGATAACAGTGATCAGAGGTGCATCATCCACAATTATTGAGTTATTTGGGGGACAACTTAATTGTTTCATGTTCAATGCACTTAAATTTGTAAAAACTAATAAGTTAACTTGATTACTTCATGTTGTCCCAACACAAATCGATTGTGTGGAACCCAGCATATTTACAGTGATTAAATGGGTCCTTTATCAACTATTTCTACATTAAAATGGTAGGGGAGAGTACCAAAGCAATTTTCTGGACAACATTTGCTTTCCAGACTATAACAGCACATTCAGCATGCAACCCTTGATGTAGCTGCCAAATATCAGCTGATTTCGGGACCGTGCACTGTAAAAAAATACTGTGTATGTTTTACCGAAAAAAATTGAGGCAACTATTTACATCAGCCTTTTGAGTATTTCAAACTCATTTTATTTTAGTTTGTCCTATTAGACTTTGCATGTTCTCAACTTGCACTTTCAAGTAACATCAACTTAATTTGATCAATTTTCAACTTAAATAAAATTTACTTATTTATCTTAATAATCCACACAGTATTTTAAGTTACTATTATTCAGTGAAACTTGTGCTTTTAAGTAATGCTAACATAATTTTATTATTTTTCTACCTATATTAAGTGTGTTAAATCCTTAAAAACCACACACATTTAAAATTTTGTATAAACATTAATCATTTTTTCTACAAGTATCAAACAATAAACACAAAAACAGTCAAATGCATTTATTCAATTGACAAAAAAACTCCTTTTACAGTATTACAGACTTAAATTAACAGTACATTTCTTATCCCGCGGTTAGCTCCAAATTATCTAAGTGCAAAAAGTAAATTACTGTAGCGGTTCTTTTTTCCTTATTACAAGGTTGCGTTTCTCTTTTCATGCATCACAGTAATGATCAATCTACAGGTTATTAAGTGCAATAACACATGCTTAAGTTTTCAATGTCTGAGTTTTCCAGTTTAAAAGTAAATCAGGTTTAAATGGCAAGAGTTCCTGTGGGGTCGACAGTAACACTGTTATTTATGGCCCACTGATAATAGCCATGCATTATTTTTCACTTCCACATAAGAGTTTTCAGTGTTTTGATTCATATGTTTTATAAAATTAATGCAAATTGCCAATAATAATAATAATAATAATAATAATAATAATAATAACAATAAATATTTAAAAGTTATAGAAAATGTTAACATTTTGCATTGTTGGGTTGCTTTTGAAACATTTGATGGAGCTGCAATTTAAAATGCTGGTTAATATTCTTACAAAAATAAAGGACAAAATATGTTTGCAGTCAACATAAACAAGGTCATAGTCAGAGATATTTAAAATAAACAATATTAAGCCGGTAAATCTAGCTAATATTTATTGTGTTACTTTTGACCCAGCCGTGTGTTACTTTCGTCCCTGCTGACGGGGTCAAAAGTAACAATAAGCAACTTTTGTTTAAGTGAAGTTATATTACACCTTAATATACAATACCACCTGATATTGATAGACCAAACTTATGAGTTAATAAGCACAGCAAAAATATATTTCTGCTAAAAACATCTTTTAAAATTAGGTTTTTATGAAAAATGGCTCTCCTCTACTTTTTTTATTATTTATTTGATATAAAATTGTTTGCCGTCACTTTTATTGATCAATTAAATGTGCCGTTAACTATATTTCTAAAAATAATACATGGTACTTTTGAATAGAAATATAGTTTTGACAAAAACATGAAGCAACTCTCTCAACAGTGATATGCAATTTGACACTCATATTATCATCATATTATAATGATTTCTGAAGGATTATGTGACACTGAAAACTGGAGTAATTATGCTGAAAATTCAGCTTTACATCACTGGAATTATAATTACATTCAACATGAAAAACTGTTGCTTTAAAATGAAATAATATTTTATGATAGTTCTGTTTTTATTGTATTTTAGCCAAGAGAAACGCAGCCTTAGTGAGCAGAAGACACTTCTTTCAAAACTATTTAAAGTAATATGTTTCCAAACTTTTCCAAAGAGCACATAATAATAATAATAATAATATCTGATTTTGAATGTAAAAACTTAAGCTTACTTTGCACGTTTGAAGACGTTTTGGTATTCTTGAATGATGCTTGAAGAAATAAATATTATATTTTAATATAAGGTGTAGCAAATTTCATTTAGTATGCTAACTTGTTTTGTTTTCTTGAGTACAAATATATAGGTAGACTTGATACAAGACATGCATTAGCCTAATGAATTTCTGAGATGTCCTAATGTTTTTTCTTTTCTTCAAATTATGTTGAGATGTTGGTAAATATCGCCCTCTATTGGGTCAACAGCAACCAGGAACCAGGTCAACAGCAGTTTATACTCACTCATCGTTCACGTAAAATAAAAACTATTATTAGATAGATTTATCCCTATTAGTGGCATCTTCTGAGGAATCGTTGATTATTCCGGTATTATATAACATTTATACACGATTTAGTTTTAAGTAAAATTAATTAAAACGACGATTGTGGTCTAAAATAAGGTCTAAATAACACATTTAGTTTTGTAATGTTTAAATATGGCTACCGTATAACATCCGAATTCACTCAAGCATCTGAAATGTAGTGTTCCCCAGAGTTACAGTACTTGCACTTGGAAAAGTCCTGACCGGAAAGTGAATCACTGAGCAAGAAAGTTATTTCCCATTTCAGAGATGTTGAGAAACACAACAGTAATGAAAAGAGAGAGGACGAAGGGAAGAGCTCATAATCTCCGTAAGGAACTAAGCGAGAGGACTGTAGTTCATTTGACACCAGCTTATGTTGCGTTATTGAAGCTTCTCGTTAGTTTTGCGCCACAACAAGGCTTAGGAAAACGCTGTATGGATAGGTGACCCGGTAAGACGCTAAATTATTGCTCGATTTTTAGTCTTCAGCTTCAGTTTACTTCAGATATGATAATAACTTAATCACAATCTTGGCCAAGACGCTCTTGTAAAAGCGGTTTTTAATGTCAAGGTGCTTTTTTCCTGGTAAACAAAGGCTGTAGTAATAATAAACTGTAAATCTGAAGTAAACTAAATATTTTACCGCTTAAAACGTATATTCTCACATAAAAAAAAAGTAAATTTGAGTAAATGCTAGTGTTTTTGAACCATACTAAAGTGTATTTAGCATTTACTCTCATAACTCTTTGTTATTGAATGCTACAGTATACATTCGTGAACTGATAAACTGTAATATTTAATGTAATAGACTATAGTTCGGTTTTACAACAGTAAACTGTGGTTTATAGCAGTATAATATATCCTATAGTTGAAAAGTAGAGTATTGGGTGATTTGTTTATATTAATATAGCTGTTGTATAGTAACTATAGCATTACCACAACATATTCATTCAAATACTTTGCTATAGTATGATTCAATAACACAACACTATAGTATTTACTTTAAATTACCATTACAATAAGGTTGTGTTAGTTAGTTATTAACGTGAACAAACGATAAACAATACATTTATTAAAGTATTCATCTTTGTTAATATTACTTAATGAATATAAAGTTGTTCATTGTTTGTTCTTGTTAACTCAGTGCATTAACTAATGTTAACAAGCACGCATTTGGATTTTAATAATGCATTAGTTAAACTATGATTAATGAATGCTGTACACGTATTGTTAATTATTAGTTAATGCATTAACTAATGAAACATTATTGGAAGTTTCTTTTTTGATGTGGGTTATGTGTGTGTTACGGTTGCCTTTCTTTTAAAGCCACTGAACCTTGAACTTGTTAAGCAAACGAAATAATATCCCTGTTTGACAAGCGTTTTAACCTTAAAATGCATGTGATTTTTGTTTCTCCCACAGTGCTCTCAGAATGGGATATACATTCATACTGATCCTTTTTGGATTGTGCCTGAACACTGAAGTCGTGAAATGCACCTCGGTGTGTTCAGTTATTGGCTATAATGCCATCTGCATAAACAGAGGTCTTCATCAGGTGCCAGAGCTGCCCGCGCATGTCAATTATGTGGATCTGAGTTTAAACAGCATCGCTGAACTCAACGAAACATCCTTTTCTCGTCTTCAAGGCCTACAATTCCTAAAAGTGGAGCAACAAACACCAGGACTCGTGATCAGAAACAACACGTTTTTTGGACTCTCCAGTCTAATAATACTTAAATTAGACTATAACAAATTCCTACAAATAGAGACGGGTGCGTTTAATGGATTATCAAACCTTGAAGTTCTCACTCTCACCCAGTGTAATTTAGATGGTGCTGTTTTGTCTGGTAACATCTTCAAACCTCTGGCGTCTCTTGAGATGCTTGTCTTGCGTGATAACGACATTCAGAAAATCCAGCCAGCTTCGTTCTTCCTTAATATGAGGCGATTTCATGTGCTGGATCTGACTTTCAACAAAGTGAAGAGCATCTGTGAGGAAGACCTGCTTAACTTTCAGGGTAAACATTTCACACTGCTGAGACTGTCCTCCATAACACTGCAAGACATGAATGAGTACTGGTTAGGATGGGAGAAATGTGGAAACCCATTTAAGAATACTTCAATAACCACATTGGATCTATCTGGAAACGGCTTTAAAGTTTCAATGGCGAAGCGTTTTTTTGATGCAATCGCTGGTACCAAAATCCAAAGTCTCATTCTCAGTAAGAGTTACAATATGGGGAGTTCATTTGGACATAACAATTTTAAAGATCCAGACAATTTTACATTCAAGGGTCTTGAGGCGAGTGGTATTAAGACTTTTGATTTATCCAAATCAAAGATCTTTGCTCTGTCAAATTCGGTATTTAGTCATTTTGCAGATCTAGAAGAATTGACCCTGGCGCAAAATGAGATCAACAAGATTGACGATAACGCATTTTGGGGTTTGACACATTTGCTAAAGCTAAACCTGTCCCAAAATTTCCTCGGTAGCATCGATTCGAGAATGTTTCAAAATCTTGACAAACTTGAGGTGCTCGATTTGTCTTATAACCATATAAGGGTTCTTGGACATGAATCATTTCTGGGACTCCCAAATTTACGCAATTTAAACTTAACAGGAAACGCTGTGGAATCAGTCCATACATTTGCTACCTTACCAAACCTGAACAAACTGTACTTGGGTAAAAACAGAATTTCATCTTTGTCTAGTTTACCCAACATCGCAAACAATCTCTCAACACTTGACCTGGAATTTAACAAACTAAACGCCTTGTCAGATCTGTACACAATATTACGAGAATTTCCCCAAATAGAAAAAATATTTCTTCAGGGTAACACATTCTCAAGATGTTACAATCAAAAACAGATAGTGCTTTCAGACAAACTACAGCTCCTCCATCTTGGGCTTTCAAGTATGCAGCTGATCTGGTCAGAAGGAAAATGTTTAAACGTGTTTGACAATCTTCACCAGTTACAGCAACTGTCTCTGGCTGCCAATGGACTGCAGTCACTTCCCAAAGACATCTTCAAAGACCTTACATCTTTGTTCTTTTTAGATTTGTCATTCAACTCTTTGAAATACCTTCCTACTGACGTATTCCCCAAAAGTCTTCAAATTCTTAATCTTGACTATAATTCAATTTATTCGGTAGATCCAAATCTCTTCAGCACCCTCAGCTACCTCAGCCTGATGAAAAATGATTTCCGATGTGATTGTAACTTGAAGGATTTCCAAACATGGCTAAATCAAACCAATGTAACCCTTGTTCACCCCATTGAGGACGTGACGTGTGCCAGTCCTGAGGATCAGTACATGGTTCCGGTTGTGAGATCCAGCATACAATGTGAGGATGAAGAGGAGGAGAGAAGAACTGAAGAACTAAGACTTGTGCTTTTTATTGTCTGCACTGTATTGATTATATTATTCACTGCCAGCGCTGTTATTTATGCCCGTAGACGTGGCTACATCTTCAAGATATACAAAAAACTAATTGGCGAACTTGTGGATGGAAAGTGTGAGGAGCCTGATCCTGATAGATTTTTGTACGATGTGTATCTGTGTTTCAGTTCTAAAGACATGAAGTGGGTAGAAAGAGCGTTGTTGAAGAGGCTGGACTCTCAGTTTTCAGAGCACAATACACTCCGCTGCTGCTTTGAGGAGCGAGACTTCATCCCCGGGGAGGACCATCTTACCAATATGAGAAGTGCCATCCAGAATAGTCGAAAAACCATTTGTGTGGTGTCTGAACACTTCCTGAATGACGGCTGGTGTCTAGAAACATTCACCCTGGCACAAAAAAGGATGCAAGCAGAGCTTAAGGACATTCTGGTGGTGCTGGTTGTAGGAAACATACCGCAGTACAGGTTACTGAAGTACAAACAAGTGAGATCCTTCATTGAGAACAGAAGTTACCTCGTGTGGCCTGATGACGGTCAAGACTTGGAGTGGTTTTATGACCAACTTCTGCAGAAAATAAGAAAAGATATCAAGGTTAATCAAACGAATAAACCAACCAAAGAAACAAAGAGTGAAGAAGCAAATGTTAACGCCAACACAGCAGTATAATCATGGTAGATTTATTATACATTTAGTATGTTTTTTTATTACAGTCTTAGAATTTTACCTAATTGAATTGAAGTTTTAAAAGGTTAGAATGTAATTTACTACTTTAAATGTTTGTTTCAAACTCAAAACATTTTTTCAAACACTTGTGTGATTGTGACCCTGCCAAATAAACTTCCAAATAATGTCAAATGAAAACTCAGCAAACAGCCAGTCTGTAAACGCAGTCTGTCTCTCCCACAAAACTGAGAAAAAGGCATTGCTGTGCACTCTGTCATTAACCTTACTTCCTCCATACAAGCAATATTGTGAAAACTATGAAACCACTACTGAAAGCACTGTAAGATTTCGCAACTTGACCATACACATTTGGGTAATAACAACTTGTACATTGATAATGTAATAATAATAAAAACTCAGTAGTGAGTAATTGTGTCAACTAAGTGCTGGCCTGTGCACCTTGAACAGTTTGGAAATAGTAGCAATCACAGAACTAAATGCAGTGCTCAGCATATATACAGTAAGTACACCCCTCACAAATCTCTCTTTTAAATTCATATATTTAATAGGAAGCTACAATAATATATTTGTGCATATACATTAGATTAGTCAGTACTGAAGCCAAATCTGGAGCTTATCTAACAAAATAACTTAAGATAACGGTCCAAAAACGAGTACACCCACATTTAAATGTTATAGAAAAATATTAAATACAATTTTTTATTTATTTAATTGTATTATCTTTCAATTTCTAAATATGCTTGGTGACTAAAATATGATTTTAATAAATATATCTGTTTAATAAATCTGTTTTGTTTAAATGCACTAAAATGCATTGCCTATATTCACTGAGAAAATGGAGAAAACGTTGCATTTTCAAAATGGGGTGTACTCAATTACGCTGAGCACTGTATGTAAATATTGAATACAATTTTACCAAGTCAGAAAACTAAAATGACATGGTGTTCCTTCAAGTACTTACTGAATGTGTCTTTGGTTGACCTCACATTGCCATCTGGCCTCATTTCCTGTTATGATCCCTTCATTTTAATAAGGAACTCTGAGAAAAGACAACATTGCAAAGTTAATATTAACATTCTGCATTATGCTTCATGTGTACAGAAAGCAATCGTTCAGTGACATCTTGTGCAAAGATAGTTGTCCAAACAGCCTTTGAATTCATTTTCTGTTCCCTTAAAGCGAAGGGGAGAGCTGAGGCCAGAGATTTAGACATTTGCTATTAAATAAAGAAGCTCAGATTTTCAGAAATAGATAGACAGACTCTAGACCCTCCTTGCGAACTGTAATTGCGACCACAAATTGTATAGTACTTTTATTGTACTTTAAAAAATATTTCTTTTTGACAGTTGCAACATTAAGAACAGGTTCTTCAGCCACACGCAGGAACATGGTTTCAAAATATCCCCAGATTAAGTTGGGTTGTTATGCAATCAAAAACCTCTGCAGTCTTTGTGTTGACTTGCATAGTTACACAAAGTTTTTTTTCTTCCTGCATGGTGTTGAATAATGATCATATTGTTTTTAATAACTGAACATGACCATTTTCATCACAGCAATATATATAAAAACTCGTTCTTGATTTTTTTAAAATTTGTTTGTTTTTCATTCATTCATTTTCTTTTCGGCTTAGTCCCTTTATTAATCTGGGGTCGCCACAGCGGAATGAACCGCCAACTTATCCAGCATATGTTTTACGCAGCGGATGCCCTTCCAGCTGCAACCCATCACTGGGAAACGCACACATTCTCATACATTCACTACGGACAATTTAGCTTACCCAATTCCCCTATAGCGCATGTCTTTGGACTTGTGGGGGAAACCGGAGCACCCGGAGGAAACCCACGCGAACACGAGGAGAACATGCAAACTCCACACAGAAATGCCAACTGACCCAGCCGGGGCTCGAACCAGCAACCTTCTTGCTGTGAGGCGATTGTGTTTGTTATTTTAGTTATACAGAATTTAATTGACCACTCATGTATACAGGTAAGTCAGTTAACCCTGTAACTGCCTGCTCTACCAAATGGTTGACCATATTTTGACTGTTTTAAATAATGACTGTTAAAGTCATTTAAAGAATGACAGCACACAGCATTGTTGGTTTACAAAAAAACCCAAGAACAAACATAATCCTGTTGCACTACTACACTTGTTGTTGTTGTTTTTTTCTCAATAAAACCAAAATCAGGCGTCACGGTGGCGCAGTGGGTAGCACGTTCGCCTCACAGCAAGAAGGTCGCTGGTTCGAGCCTCGGCTGGGTCAGTTGGCGTTTCTGTGTGGAGTTTGTATGTTCTCCCCGTGTTCGCGTGGGTTTCCTCCGGGTGCTCCGGTTTCCCCCACAAGTCCAAAGACATGCGCTATAGGGGAATTGAGTTGGCTAAATTGTCCGTAGTGTATGAGAGTGAATGAGTCTGTATGGAAGTTTCCCAGTGATGGGTTGCAGCTGGAAGGGCATCCGCTGCGTAAAACATATGCTGGATAAGTTGGTGGTTCATTCCGCTGTGGCGACCCCAGATTAATAAAGGGACTAAGCCGAAAAGAAAATTAATGAATGAATGAAACCAAAATCAAGAAAACATGTTAAATGAGAAGCTGACATTTTATGGCATACTTCAAAAGATAAAGATGATTTAGTATTCAAAAATGTTTTGTTTTTTTAATTATGTTTTTAAATAAATTGGTCTTACACTTCATATTTTCATAGTATATGTATTAATTCCAGCACTCTTACCATAAACCGACATTTCGACCATTTGGTAGAGGTTGATATTTTAGAAATGATGGGATTGAAAAAAATGCACTGAGTGTGTTAACTATAGCGACATTAGGAGAAATGCAATCCAAAAGTTTTTTTTCCTGGTGGGGCAGTCAAAAAAACAATAGGTTTCCAAGTGTCAGACATTTACCCTCATTCATTTTGCAGGCTGCCATAAACAAAAACATCAATTTGATTCGTTTGACACTTTACCAGGTTAAAAAAAGTAGTATTTGAAAAGCGACATATAAGCGATTTATAAGCTATAGTATGACGACCTCCGTAATGACCGTTGATTTTTGAAAGCAACGTTTATCTAAATTAATTTATTTATGCTTCGCTCCATGACAATTTGATCTTTTCCCTGCTGAAAAAAACAGCTTAAACCAGCCATTAGCTGGTTGGCTGGTTTTAGCTGGTTGACCAGCCTGGTTTTAGAGGGGTTTTGGCCATTTCCAGGCTGGTCTTAGCTGGTCAGGCTGGAAAATGACCAGCTAAAACCAACTTGACCAGCCTGGTTTAAGCTGGACATAGCTGGGCTCCCAGTCTGGCTAGGCTGGTCAAGCTGGTCATCTCCCAGGCTGGAAATGATTGGAAACCAGCCTGGAAATGCATCCTAGGCTGGTTTAAGCTGGATTTCTCAGCAGGGTTGTCTCCATAGGATGGCAAGATTGTCTATTTAATAGGCTGGTAAGACACCGAGGTTTGCAGTCATTTTTGCTGTTCTTTATATTGTTGTTTTATAATGATATAAACGTGCACATTTGAGCTACATCGCACTGATTGCTCGTTTGTAATACACACTGCAGCTTACAGTCTTACAGCGCGGGTTGAGCAGTGTTTGTTTGGGTGAGGTGAAGACGGGAAAAGGCATCTAAATGTACTGAATCTCTCACAAATCCGTGACTGTTTGCTTACTCGCACTTGAAGAATCCCTTACCGGAAAATGAGTCACAGGGTCAGAAAGTTATTTCCTATTTCAGAAAAGTTGGGAAACACAAACCAAACGAAGGGAGAGAGAACAGAAGAGAAACCCGCACGCATCTCTTGAGATTTCAGTATCAAATGACTGCAGAAACGGATAAACAGGGCAGCACAATGGATTAATGGGCGAACAGGTAAGACGTTAAACTACTGTTGGGTTGTTATTAACGTTAGAAAGACAAATCTTGTTGTAAAAACTGGTGACGATCTCATGAACCAAGTTTAAATTAAAAACGTATGTTTTTTTTTCCCTTATTGAACGTGAAGTCACTGAACCTTGAACTATAGTTGGCAAATAATTAGTAAGATAAACTAGTTAAACAAGCAGCTGTATGCTGACATTTTAAATGTCTTTTATATTAATTCCTGGAGGTTTTAACTATATTTATGACGTATTTCATATTCATATCTAGTGACCTCGCTGTGTGCAGAAACAGACATTTTAATAAATATAGACACAAATAAATGGCACAAAAAGAAAATAACCTCACGTTCTGCTGCCAAGCACATAAGCAAAAATCCTTGAACATTAATAACAAATAAGATTGTTTTGAGTGAATCTTTTTAACCTTCATTTTTGTAACATGTTTGTTTTCTACAGAGATCCCAGAATGGCAGCTACATACACTTTTTTTCTGACCCTATTATGCATTTGGACTCAAATTGTGAAATCCACCTCAGTCTGTTCAACTGATGGCTACAACGCTTTCTGCATAGGCCGAGGTCTTCAAGAGGTGCCAGAGCTGCCCACTTATATAACTAATGTGGATCTGAGTAAAAACAGAATTGCTGAACTCAATGAAACATCCTTTTCTTATCTGGAAGGTCTAGAAGTCCTCATACTGATGCACCAAACACCAGAACTTGTGATCAGAAACAATTCATTCATGAGGCTCTCGAATTTAACATCACTTCAGCTAGACTACAACCACCTCCTGCAAATAGATGCAGGAGCATTTAATGGATTATCCAACCTTAAAAATCTCACTCTCACTCAATGCGGTTTAGATGATTCCCTTCTGTCTGGTAACTTCCTCAAACCTCTGATGTCTCTTGAGATGCTTGACTTAAGTGGTAACAACATTCAGAGAGTCCAACCGGCGTCTTTCTTTTTAAATATGAAGAGATTTCATGTGCTGGATTTGACTTTCAACAAAGTGAATAGCATCTGTGAAGAAGACTTCCTCAACTTTCAGGGTAAACATTTCACACTGCTGAGACTGTCCACCATAACACTGCAAGACATGAATGAGTACTGGTTAGGATGGGAGAAATGTGGAAACCCATTTAAGAATACTTCAATAACCACATTGGACATATCTGGAAATGAGTTTAACGTTAACATGGCAAAGAGATTTTTTGATGCAATCACCGGTACCAAAATCCAAAGTCTCATTCTCAGTAACACTTACAGAATTGGCAAATCTTCTGGCGATAATTCGAAAGATCCAGAGAAATCGACATTCAGTGGTCTTGAGTCGAGTGGTATTAGGAGTTTTGATCTGTCCAATTCAAGCATTTTTGCTCTCACATATTCTGTATTTAGTTATCTGTCAGACCTAGAAGAAATCACATTAGCAGAAAGTCAAATCAACAAGATTGAAAACTACGCATTTTTGGGTATGACAAACTTGCTAAAGCTAAACCTGTCCAAAAACTTCCTTGGCTACATTGATTTTAGGACATTTCAGAATCTAGAGGGACTCAAAGTGCTTGATTTGTCTTACAATCATATATGGAGACTTGGATCTCAGTCATTTCAAGGTCTTCCAAATCTACTCAGTCTAAACCTAACAGGGAATTCTATTGTAAATGTATATACATTTGCAACTCTACCAAAGTTGGAAAAGCTCTACTTGGGTGACAACAACATTCAATATGTGTCCGAAATACCCAACATAGCCAAACATCTCAAAACCCTTGACTTGCAGTTTAACCAAATAGCATCCATGTCAGAGCTCTACACAATACTAGATGAATTTCCTCAAATTGAGGAAATAGCTTTTCGAGGAAATCAGCTTCTTTATTGCCCTCATGACAACCATGATGTGATATCACAAAACATACAAGTGCTTGATCTGTCATTCGCAGGTTTACAAATTATCTGGTCAGAAGGAAAATGTTTAAACGTGTTTGACAATCTTCACCAGTTAGAAGTGCTGCATTTGAGTTCCAACTTGCTGCAGTCACTTCCCAAAGACATCTTCAAAGACCTTACGTCTTTGTTCGTTTTGGATTTGTCTTTCAACTCTTTGAAATACCTTCCTACTGACGTATTCCCCAAAAGTCTTCAAGTACTTCATCTC
This sequence comes from Danio jaintianensis, assembly GCA_903798115.1. NCBI lineage: Eukaryota > Metazoa > Chordata > Actinopteri > Cypriniformes > Danionidae > Danio > Danio jaintianensis. Next base: position 12,633,675 of record CAIGQV010019088.1, read on the forward strand.
GACTATAATTCAATTTATTCGGTAGATCCAAATCTCTTCAGCACCCTCAGCTACCTCAGCCTGATGAAAAATGATTTCCGATGTGATTGTAACTTGAAGGATTTCCAAACATGGCTAAATCAAACCAATGTAACCCTTGTTCACCCCATTGAGGACGTGACGTGTGCCAGTCCTGAGGATCAGTACATGGTTCCGGTTGTGAGATCCAGCATACAATGTGAGGATGAAGAGGAGGAGAGAAGAACTGAAGAACTAAGACTTGCGCTTTTTATTGTCTGCACTGTATTGATTATATTATTCACTGCCAGCACCATTGTTTACATCAGTCAACGTGGCTACATCTTCAAGATATACAAAAAACTTATTGACAAATTTGACAATAAACAGCGTGAGGAGCCTAATATAAATGGATTTTTGTACGATGTGTATCTGTGTTTCAGTTCTAAAGACATGAAGTGGGTAGAAAGAGCGTTGTTGAAGAGGCTGGACTCTCAGTTTTCAGAGCACAATACACTCCGCTGCTGCTTTGAGGAGCGAGACTTCATCCCCGGGGAGGACCATCTTACCAATATGAGAAATGCCATCCAGAATAGTCGAAAAACCATTTGTGTGGTGTCTGAACACTTCCTGAAGGACGACTGGTGTCTAGAAACATTCACCCTGGCACAATGTAGGATGTTAGTGGAGCTTAAGGACATTCTGGTGGTGCTGGTTGTAGGAAACATACCGCAGTACAGGTTATTAAAGTATGAACAACTGAGATCCTTCATTGAGAACAGAAGTTACCTCGTGTGGCCTGATGACGGTCAAGACTTGGAGTGGTTTTATGACCAACTTCTGCATCAGATAATCAAAAACACCAAGGTTAAACAAACAAACGATAAAGACAAAGACAAAATGGATGCAAACAATCCTGAAGCAGCAGATGTTCAAGCAGACACTGCAGTTTAACGATGAAGGCCTGCGGTACAAATGCTTTTACAGATACCTTGTTTTGCTCCTGGAGATGTTCTCATTTGTCCAGCTGTTGACTTTCTCTGTTTTGGACACTGGCATCTACAATAATGAAGTGTAAAAATTTTTAATTCTCCTATTAATTTCTCACCTTCATGTTGTTCCAGTTCCTTGAGGCCTTCATTCAGCTTTTGAACACAAATTAAGATATTAGATGAAATCTGAAAGCTCTCTTATCCTCCATAGACAGCAACGGCCCGAGATGTTCAGAGTCCAAGAAAGAAACCAAAGGCATTATTAAAATACTCCATGTGACTTCAATGGTTCAACTGCAATCATATGAAGCTCCAAGAACACTTTTGTGGACCAAAGAAACTGTAAAAGTGAGTTAAAAAAATAATTATGTCATTCAGAGTTCATATAATAGTCCAAAAGGCAAATCATTTTATTCATGTTTTAGGTTTATACGCAATTAGAGAAAGCAAAACCACTCAAGCTTTTGTCCTTAGCACTTTCTTCTTCTTAGTATGTAGCTGTTTGTGACAGGACAGCAAGGTTTGTTTAAGTTTGGGTCGACCATGGTTAATTGCTGCGTGGCATCACTGTATTATTACTGTGCCATGTTTCGACTGTGTATTTAAAAATTAAAAATGGCAATTCCCTTGTTCTCATTCCCTTTAATTGTAGCAGACGCTGGTGATAATTCTCTGTAAACCAATAGCATTCAGCAGAGAGTATAGCTCCACACTTTTGGGACCATTCTGTTGTGCTGGGTACCCTTTGAAAAGAGTGTCAAAAAACTGGTATAGTACAATTAACTTTTTTGGTACCTTTGCCTTTGGAAATGTGCATTAATACAGGGTGATTCAAAAGGATTATCACAATTTTCGGGTTGATGTCACTCGAGTGTCTGGAGGGGGTTATATTGAGCCTCTAAGAACTTGTTTTCTACTGAAAAAAAACTTGAAGTACTCTTCACATTGATTAATTACCCAAGGTTCCATCATGTTTCTTTGATTAAATACAGATTTTCAAAGTTTTCTTTTTGAATCACCCTGTACATACCGTACTGTACTAAACTCTACCGCTAAGAGGAAATGGCATTAAAATCAGCAGTGTGAGACGCAAGCATTGTATTGCCTGTAATAAATGCACACCCTAAACTGACGAGGAAGCTATTTTTACAGTTTTTGGTCAACAAAAGTGTTCTTATGATTACAGAAGTCATGTTGAGTGATTTGACAATGGTTTTGGTTCCTTGAGCATCTCAGGAACCGTGCTGTCTATGGAGGATGAGAGAGCTCCTGGATTTCATCTAAAACATCTTAATTTGTGTTCTGAAGACGAATAAAGGTCTCAGGAGATTGAGGGTGAGTACTTAATAACATGATTTTCATTTTCGGGAGAACTAACCCTGTAAGCTTGAATCAATACTGATTGTTCGGTCATAGAAGCTTATTTTGCTTTATGCAAAATGTGAAGTTATATGTGACATTTTAGATTAATCTTTAATCAGATATTTAAATTAACACTGTAATTGCTTTACATTTTCTGTAAATACAAATGTGATTTTGGTTGTTTTTTTAGTGTTTCAAGACTTTGCACATGAAATTGAATCAATAATACTCTATGCACAATTTACACCACCTGTGGAAAATGATTTGTTTCCTAAAACAAAATGATCTTTAAAAAAAAAGTGTACTCTTTGAAATTATTTGTTATATAAATATATGCAATTTTCTTTTAAACAAACCAAATTATTTAAATTTATACCATATATCAGCCTTTATTGGCAGACCTGATATTAAATAGCCAGTTACAATGAAAAATGTGTACAAATTGTTAACTTGGTTTAGTGGTTTAGTTAATAAATAATGTTCAGGTGAGAGACACAGTGTTCGGCAAAGACACATAATTAACTTTGCATGCTGTATATTTGACAAAAACACATTTTCTGAGGTGTGAAGTCATAGATGACTCAATTTCCCTGAAGCTAATGTAAATATTTGCACAGTGAAGGACAAGGCAATTTTATCCGACAAACAACACCAGCTTTGAAAATAAAGTCTTTCAATTTAGCATCACAGAAACTACTGAAGTGTACTTGTGAAGTATTAAAAACTTTATAGGCAAAGCGTCAACAAAAAGTGCATGACTCAAATACATACATAACACACACACAAACATATATTTATATATACACACACACACAAGTTCATATGAAATGTGCAGAAAAATAAATTGAATATGTCTTGCTGTTCCCATGATAAAAGTGACGGCCTGTTTCCAGACATTTAAAAACACTGAGATGTCACACTAATTCCAGCCAGTGGGTCAAAATATTGTCTTCATAAATCAGACTTCTTCTCAAATACAAACATTTCCTTGACGACATGTCAGAAATCACATGCACAAAAATGTCCTTCCTGTGCTAAATATGAGAGAGTCTCAATATAACCCTCATTTATTGTGTTTTTAAAGTTAGCATGAACTCTCAGAGGAGGCTTTTGAATTGATGGCGATAGTGGGCACGCTGGTTTTCGTCTTGTGAAACTCAACAGAATTGCACTTTGCTTTTACATTTTTTGCTTTTACCACCTCACGACTGTCCTGGAGCAAAACACAAGTGCCGTTTGCTTTTGTGTTTAAATGGTTCCATGGTATTTTCTGAGGGGTCTTGGAATTTATCGCTAGTTCCCCAGTGTTCTGTGTATCATGATTAAGAGTACAGACTCCAGTCGTGTCAGGCGAAGAGCAGCGTTGAACATCTGGAAACTGAATGTGAGCAGAACGGTTCTGGCTCTCTGGTAGAGATGAACTGGGGACACATGGACTGATGTGGGACTCCTCATGCACTGCAGTCTCCGTTTGCTGATGTAAAATGTGCACTGCATGCATACCGCAGCCCCCACTGAAACATCGATGAGCAGCTGGCCTTGATATTTGGCTTGGTGTGCAATGCTGGAAGTGGCCACTGTTGGTAGGAGCATGGATCATATCCTGGTTCAGACACACAGGTAAGTGATTGGACTGTTTAATAGCACATTGGGTTTCTCGAGATTGGCTGCAAGGATGGCAAGCAGTTCTTTGTCGCTCCCTAATATACTGATGCATTGACTTCTCACAGGTACACCTTGTATTGAAAGCGTACTGATGGAGATGTGAATGTTCTGTGCCTTGCAAACCATTTTCAAACTCATGTTTGGGTTCTTTGTGGGATGCACACAAAGTTGTATCATGATGAGAAGTGATGTTATTCTGCAACTGCGTGCAGGCTTCTTGTTCCTCATCTGTGGCCTTTTCCTCATTTCTGACATTTACCGCTAAGGGTTCAAGCTCATAGTGTTCATGCTTGGTTGTGTAGCAAGCACTAGCTTTACCTTGGTTATTTATAGTAGACTGGTTTTCAGATGTACGCTCTGCACACTGCAGCTTCTTTGGCAATGGGATTTGTCCACAAGTGCCTTGGGGTCCAAGCAGGCGGCACATGCATTGAAAGAAAAATGTAGCAAAGGCCCAGCTAATGCACATGATTAGCATCAGGAATGTGCCCAGTTGAGTATACGCCAGAACAGTGGACGGCATCATCATTGCACCAGCAACAAACGTAGTCAATGCTGCCATTGCTATAGCAGAGCCCATTCTGCTCAAGGAGAAAACCACCTTCCCTTCCCTGTCTGGTTCTGGAGCAAGGCGGTACGCCACTCCATAATGTACAGCAAAGTCCACAGAAAGGCCTACAGCAACTGAGATGGTTACTGATTCCAGCACATTCAACTCCCAGCCCAAAAGCACCAGTGAGCCGACAGTAACAAATATGGTTCCAGCGATGGATATAATGGCGTAGAGACTGATGATGATATTCCAGGTGGTCAGGAGCATAACACTGAAAGCCACCACCACTGAGAGTGCCATAGCAATTAAAGTCCCATCGGATAAGCTGTCCTGTAGGTCGTAGAACTCCAGGTTGCTTACAAACCATCCATAGCTTAGTCCTTCAGGAGCATCCCTGAGCTCCTCCTGAATCCAAGTATCCACTTCCCTGTGAAACTGATGCATCTTCTCATAGGCCAGAGTAAAATGGTAGGTACTTTGAAACTCGAGTACGATTGCTCGAATGGTGTCGTTTATGTCAAACCTTGGTCCTGGAGTCTTGCTGTCAAGGTGGTAGATGGTGCTTCGGTCAAGCTCCATAATCGCCCGTTTGATGCACAGCTCAAAGACGTCTTGTCTGTAGGGGAAAGTGGATTGGCTACAACAGGGATAAACAGAGGCTTCTTCACAGTCTTGGTTTTCCATCCACTGCTTGAAAGTCTCCATGAAACAGCTTGTAAAGTCTTGCTCCTCAGATTGGTAAACGAAGCTCTGGTTTCTAAGCTTCTGGCAGAAATTGAGAATCCATACTTGACTTGCTGGACTCGCAATGTTGAAGGTTGTGTCAAGAGTTAGCTTTCCCTTGTTTTTAGGGTTTAGCGGATCTCCGCTGTCAATCGGAGTAACTCCCCAAATGATGGTAATAGGCATGTGTAGGTCTTCCCCATGGTTGACCCGTTCAAACATGAAGAGTTTTTTGTACTCCGCATCATAGCGTTCAAAGGGATGCGAAGAGCGAAACACTTGAAATTCTGAGAGCTCCAAAGAGGGAAGTTTCATTTTGGGATTCACGCAAACCACATAAGCGCCACCTACTGTCAAAGCCAGGAACCACAAGAGCCACAAATACCGCAACTTGATCACGACACAAGGCAGAACTTTCTCGAAGAAAATCCTTGAGGCTTCGGAGATGCTAAAAAGACACTTGTTGACCACCTGGCACAGGCTTGTCCAAAACGTTGCAGCGCCCTGCGATTGGTGGTTTTGTGACCGTGAACATGTAATAAGGTTAACCAGGTACCGCTCATGTAAGACCACCACAGCTGGCAACCAGGTAACCATCAGTATGTAGTTAACCAGGATAGCGGTACCAGCATACACACCGAAGCATCGTATGGCAGTGATGTTGCTCACATAGTTGGCATAGAAAGCAGCAGCCGTGGTGAAACTAGTGACAAACATTGAGAGTGCTGCATGCTGAAGCGTGATGGTCACCGTTTCAGAGAGCTCAGAATTGGGTTTGTCAAACTTTGTGTAATTCCAGACGTCGCAGAGCACAAATGCATCATCAGCCCCAATTCCTACTAGTATGATGAGTGCTGTTAGGTTCATGAAAGGGAAGAAATCAAAGTTAAAGACCACTCGATATAGGAAATACGAAACAATGAGCGAACTGATGATCGCAAACATCGTCATAAGGGTGATGAACATGGATCTTGTGTAGACGCACATGACCACCAAGACGATGACAATGGCTATTGCTGGATACATGGTATCCGTCAGGAGGTAGTCCTGAAACAAACTGTGTTTGATGCCAAATTCTATTCCTGTTATAGTCGTGATCCCATCCGAAGAGTTACGGTTCTCAAAGTTATCCAAGTAAATGTTCATCATGGTCTCTCCTTTCTCTGTAGGAGCAAAGAGCATGCTATACTTGAGGTTTGGTGGAAGGTAGTCTGTGTTCTTTGGGTTCAGAAAGTCTTTGTCCACCAAAAAGTGGAAAATCTGATACACAGCGTTGTATTTTGTACACTTCCGTGGCAGGTTGCCACACTTGAGGTCCTTTTTTCGGGTGGTCATGTCCCAGCATTCAGGACCAAGGGTACCATTGTGGTAAAATTTAGCACAGGAGCGCAGGATATTCAGGGTGTGAGAAACGTCTCGCTCTGTGATCTTCTGGCAGGAAGATTTGTTTGTGAGAAGGGCTATGTAGTTTCCGAGTGTCCAGCTGGGACAGCAGGAGTCAGCAGTGGTGCGCTGACACAGATCCAGATACTGGGGATGAGACCGAACCTGAAGAAATGGACATGAAGAGAGAAAGATTAAAGTTGATCGCAATCTAAGCTTTAATGGCTTTATAGGGCAAATAGATCAAAGATCGGGTAAAGAGAATTTTTTATAACACATTATAAATGTTAGAAATGTATAGTTGAAACTAGGGCTGCACAATATATCGTTTCAGCATCAATATCGCAATGTGTGAATCTGCAATAGTCACGCTGTAGAATCTGCAATGTAGGGTCGTAATTATGGAGCCGCAGTTCAGAACATTACATTTTTTTTGACATTTCATTGGCAATTTTTTACCATTATAGAGCAAAAGTTTGTCATCTGCATGTGCTTTAAGGCCTGTGGTTGCATGAGCATATCAAGGAAGTTTAAAGCATTCAGGCACAAGAAATTGCATCATTTAAAACTTTAATAAAAATTATTTTATTGAATTATTTGGTAGAACTTTAATGGTCCATTGGTTAATGTTAGTTAATGTATTTACTAATACGAACCAACAATAAGTAATACATTTATTACATCTTTGTTAATGTTAGTTAACATTATTTAAGTTAAACGACATTAGTTCATGTTAACTCAGTGCATTAACTAATGCTAACAAGCACAAATGTGAACTAAATGTTAATGTAAATGTTGAACAATGATTAATAAATTCTGTACAAGATTATTCATACTTAATGTTAGTAAATACATTAACATTAACTAATGGACCATTATTCTAAAGTGTTACCAATTATCTATACAATGAAGACTATGCAGTGCTAATTTTATACATTGATTATTCAATTTCTGCACCTGAATTCTTACCAAATAGAGCAATTTAAGTCATCTGGTGAAACTGTATTCATATCACAATATGTATATTGCCGAAAAACAAAATATCGCAATGTCAGATTTTTCCAATATCGTGCAGCCCTATTTGAAACCCATTACAAAGACTCTGAAGTATGTAGTACTGAATTGCGGAGCTACACTGTTGAAGTTTTTTGGTTTTTTTTCCAACTTCTTTTAGTTAGTTGGTGTTTTTTCTAATCATTCAATTTGGCTGGGAGGTTATTAACACATTTTTTAAAGCACATATATTAATATCACTTTACATGTACATCAAACTTAATACTAATTTAACACATTTCTACAATACATAGATTCATAACAATAAAAACGACATCAATAATAATAACAACAATATAGAATAAAAAAAATCTTAAAAAGTTTTTACATTTACTTTTAATAGAAACTGTACAGTATTTAATGGATCCACATTTAAAAAACAAGTCTTTTAAAGTTCTCCATATGAAAAGCATGGTCTCCCATTTAAAAACAGGGCATTGTAAAAGTATATGTTTTACATTTAGGATGGTATTACAATACTGGCATTTTGGAGCAGCTTCTCCTTTAAGTAAATGTCCATGAGTAAATCTAGTGTCTGAAACATCAGTAAAACCCATTTCATGCATGTGTAAATGCTATAATCACTATATGTAAAGCAATACCACATACTCGCGTATTGTCGAAATTGCACATGGATTTAATGGCCTGTATATTCCACAAGTTCTTGCCCTCAGCAGAAGCAAATACGATCCGGGAATAGCTGTCACCTGTAGAGACACAAGGTTTAGTAAATAAACCAAAAACCACAATCCTTCCTCCACCGTCCACTAGATGGCAGATTTGATCATCCCATACAAAATTGCTGCGTTTAAGATCTGATTTCTTTAAAAAAAACAGAAATCTTCACTGCCTGGCTGAGATACAATATAAAGTGGGTCTCAGAACAAACAAGAAGCACTGTATTAAATTATTATTTAAAATATGGAAGTTAATTTTACCCCAGTATTTTCAACAGAATTTCTGCACTAGTCTGCATCTAATGACGGCGCCTGTGTTTAAACGGTCTTTCGTCTCTTTTTACGCTTTAACAACCAAATGGATGCTTACGTCTATTTAACTGATCATATTTGATTTACATTACAACATCGATGCTGTAAAAGAAACCTTATGAAATTGAAAATAGTCACATTGAGCTTTCACCGGAAGTTCATCATTGGCTGAAAAACACTAGCTGTGCAGATAGCCCATTCAGTAACGTGTGCATTTCATACATTTCTGCTTCATTTTGGCATTGATTCTACTAGAAAGACATTTGTTACTGCACACAAAACCAGTTTTGAGCCATAAATATAAACACAAACAAATGTCACAGAAATCAAGCACTGTACAAAACGATTGTATATGTATACATCTTTAATGCAACATTTAAAATGATCGAACAATTATTAAATATTTTTAAAGCAGTGGCTAAAATGATATTAATATTAATATGTGAGTTAACTACATATGTTTTCATCATTATAATTTTATAAGATATAGGTATAGTTATGATTACATACTAACAAAAAGCATGGTTATTGATGAAACTTACAACAACAACACATCAACTAACATCCTAATATATAACTTTGTTTTAAAGTATTTGTTTTACAAAATAAATGAATACTTATGTATTAAACTGATGAAAAATGAGAGTAAATACATTTGGAAAAGATTTTTCTATCAAATAAATGTAGTTTTGAATCTGTATTTATCAAATAATTCTGTAAAAAATTTAATTTTGTTTGTCAAATATTTTATTAATAGTTTATATACTTTAATTTGAAAACAGCAATGATAAAAATCTTCAAAATGGTACCGTAAACTTTATGTTCAATGCACACATTCAATATGAATACATATTTGAATCTGGTGGTGAATGAGGAGATTCCCCCCAATGTGTAAAGCGCTTTGAGTGTCCAGAAAAGTGCTATATAAATGTAAGGAATTATTATTATATAATTGTCCCATTTAAAGCTTGATTCTTTTTTTTTTTCTTCTTCTTCTTCTTCTTCTTTTTTTATTGAACATTTTTATTTTGAACAAAGCCCGAGATCCAACCCAACAAAAAATTCAAATAAAAACAGTAATACTGTAATAATAGGTACAAAATCAGGATTGAAACATATCTGATGCAGTCTCTCTCATATTTAACCAAAATTGTACAGTTAAAGCTTGATTCTTAATGAGAGTATAGTTCCAAGTCTTATCTGGCTAGAAAATATCAACTCTCATTTTCTGTAAGTGTCTAAGAACACAGTGTAACTACAGAAGAGTGAAGCTTTAAATAAGAAAATGATTAAAACTCTTTTTTCACTATATGATGCTTTATGTTGACCTTGTATTCGGAGGGTAGTCATTTTTGTAAGTAAAAAAACTGACCTGGTACATCACAGAAGAAACTATCTTTGCTGAAATCCCACTCCGCTTGCCTTTTCTTTCTATCGTAATGATCTTTGGACCACCGGTCATCTTGGTGACTGAAATACAGGAAAAGGAGAGTATTAACAAATGAAATAAATGTATTTAACATGTTAACTGTTTTTTGTGTGTATTAAATTAATTAAATGAAAATTTGGTTTTTAATTTAAAGTCCACATGAACCAGAAGTTGAGATCGCTTTTTTTTCATAAAGTTTGACGCAGTTCCTAGAGAAACGGAATATTAAATGAGAAAACAGTGGGCGTGGCTTGTTTTTTTCTTCTACTGCCAGCTGATTGGATGTAGTAAAGTAGGCGTGTCATTCAGAAAGATGGGGAAAAGTGTTTGGGGAGAGTTATTACAACCTAACAGACTCCTCCTCCTTTACCAATTTGGGTAATTATGTTAGCCACGCCCACTACCTCAGACAGACCTAATCTGAGAATTCAACAGGAAGTGCATTCTCAGCTTTTAATTAAAAATTACAAGAGCAAACTATTGTTTTTTTCTTAATGACATGCACAGATTAATTGTTCACCACAAAACTAGCAACATGAGCTAACAAAATCAATATGGTTAGTTTAGATTTCATGTGTACTTTAAGACATTTTAAGACCCTGCAAAGTTTTTTTTGTGTAAAATTAAGTATACTATGACGAAATTCCTCCAGATAAACCGTCATAAGCTAGTCACCCAAAACCACAATCAAGCAAGTCTGATTCTTGTTAAACTTCGACAGATTTAATGAACAGAACTCTTCCTAATCATTCATTCATGAGCAGCATCTCAAACCCTGCTCACATTGTTGTCATTATAGGTCTAGATTATTATCATTATTAATGACGAAGGGCAGGACGGCTGCTGACAGCACTTCCTGTTCCTCAGACAGGAAGTGCCTTTAATCAGAGGTAAGATGCCTGTGCGCATGCTGAGCTGTAAAGACAGACAGATGCTCTGTAAAAAACATTGACACTGTAAAATATATCGGTAAATTAGCAGTTTTCCATTTTTGTGATTCCTGATTTTATTTTTCCCTCATTTATTTCTGCTTTTGAATTGCATTATGGGAGCTTGATCTTTCTTCCAGCAACTTTTACCTTGAAAAGTTTGAAAAAAGTAACATTTATAGTTCAACAATTTAATAGTTTGCAGTGCTATATTGTCTGTATATATATATATATATATTTGTTATAATCACAGCCATTTGCTTTAATAATTTAAGTTAATTTTGTCCTCATGAATGTCCACACAGCAGCCCATACTGACAGAAAAACACAGAATTGTTGAACATTTTTGCAGATTTATTAAAAAAGAGAAACTGAAATATCACATGGTCCTCAGTATTCAGAGCCTTTGCTGTGACAATCATATATTTAACAGAGGTGCTGTCCATTTCTTCTGATCATCCTTGAGATGGTTCTACACCTTCATCTGAGTCCAGCTGTGACTGATTTTACTGACTGGACTTGATTAGGAGCCCCACAGCTGTCTATATATGACCTTACAGCTCACAATGCATGTCAGAGCAAATGACAATCATGAGGTCAAAGGAACTGCCTGAAGAGCTCAGAGACAAAATTGTGGCAAGGCACAGATCTGGCCAAGCTTACAGATACATTTCTGCTGCACTGAAGGTTCCCAAGAGCACAGTGGCCTCCATAATCCTTAAATAGAAGACGTTTGGGATGACCAGAACCCTTTCTAGAGCTGGCCGTCTGGCCAAACTGAGCTAGCGGGGGAGAAGAGCCTTGGTGAGAGAGGTAAAGAAGAACCCAAAGATCACTGTGGCGGAGCTCCAGAGATGCAGTTGGGAGATGGGAGAAGGTTGTAGAAAGTCAACCATCACTGCAGCCCTTCACCAGTCGGGGCTTTATGGCAGAGTGGCCCGACGGAAGCCTCTCCTCACTGCAAGACACATGAAAGCTCGCATGGAGTTTGCTAAAATGGTGAGAAATAAGATTCTCTAGTCTGATGAGATCAAAATTTAACTTCTTGGTCTTAATTGTAAGCGGTATGTGTGGAGAAAAGCAGGCACTGCTCATCACCTGTCCAATACAGTCCCAACAGTGAAGCATGGTGGTGGCAGTATCATGCTGTCGGGGTGTTTTTCAGCTGCAGGGACAGGACGACTGGTTGCAATCAAGGGAAAGATGAATGCGGGCTACTACAGGGATATCCTAAACGAAAACCTTCTCCAGAGTGCTCAGGACCTCAGACTGGGCCGAAGGTTTACCTTCCAACAAGACAATGACGCTAAGCACACAGCTAAAATAAAGAAGGAGTGGCTTCACAACAACTCCGAGACTGTTCTTGAATGGCCCAGCCAGAGCCCTGACTTAAACCCAATTGAGCATCTCTGGAGAGACCTAAAATGGCTGTCCACCAACGTTTACCATCCAACCTGACAGAACTGGAGAGGAATGGCAGAGGATCCCCAAATCCAGCTGTGAAAAACTTGTTGCATCTTTCCCAGAAAGACTCATGGCTGTATCAGATCAAAAGGGGGCTTCTGCTAAATACAGAGCAAAGGATCTGAATACTGAGGACCATGTCATATTTCAGTTTTTTTTTAATAAATCTGCACAAATGTCCACAATTCTGCGTTGTTCTGTCAGTATGGGCTGCTGTGTGTACATTAATGAGGACAAAAAAATCAACTTAAATTTTTCACTCTTTGTTATATTGCAGCCATTTGCTAAAATCATTTAACGGGATTTGAATACGTTCCGTACCCACTGTAGATATTCTTAAAACTAACAATACAGATACTAACATCTAAAGAACTTCATGACCCATATTTGCGAATAAAACATAAATACAGGTCATGTCCCCTAATGCAAAACCGCACAATTACACGCACGCACGCACGCACGCGCACACACACACACACCACAGTTTCCATCAATACTAACCCTCATCTAATGCTGTTTTGGATGAAACCCAACAGGAAAATGCAGTTCTCAGATAAGAAGTGGACTCTGTTACCTTTTGGCTTGCTCGTCTGCGTATTTGAATGGATAGTTTGCCAGTGTTGCCTTGTAGCCTGTGTTTTTCACCATGTTGTTCCACGTAACCAGTCTCTGTCCTATTGCAGTGCCCCTCGGCTCAAACCCCTAATACAGACAAAGAAACACCATTACACAATGTTGCATCTTGGAAGCGTTGCAGACATTAGCTATGTTTCCCTCCAAAGATGCAAATTTATTTATTAAAGAATTAAATTTATGCACAAAACTAGAATATAAATTTGTGAATAATGCAGCATTTCCATCCAAAGAGGTAAAGAGCACAAAATCATCACTTCCTGATAAACTGGAGTAAATATCAGCCAGAGAAATGTAGTTTTAGAAGCCACTGTGGTGTTTTTTCTTCTCTAATAAATGAGTTGCGCCTCAGAAGACGAAACACAATGAATGCGGTGGCTTTTGGAGGCGTGAGCCGCTCTTTGGGAGCGCAAACAGATTCTCAAGACAGTTCTGGAGGGAATAATAATAGAAGAATAATAAGGCTACGTTCACACTGCAGGCAAATGTGGCCCAAATCTGATTTTTTTGCCCACATGTGTCTCAGATCTGTTTTTGTCTTGACAGCCCAAACTGCATGGAATCTGATCTTTTTAATTCAGATTTGTGCCACTTTCATATGTGGTATTAAATCAGACACAGATCTGATGTTTTGCAATGCGACCGCAGTGTGAACGGTAGGATTTCATGTGACTCTTACATAATCTTTGAGCGACATGCGTCATCATTCTGTGCTGCAGACATCATCTAGAATAGCACACAGGGCAATTACTTCACTACAGAAAGATGGTTGTTCATTTAAAAAAAAAATTTGAAGGCAAAACTGGTGCTTGTTAACCAATCTGGTTAACGATTGGGGCACGGGTTGATCGCGAAGCTGAAAAGCGTCAAGGTGTTGCGAATAGGTGATCCGTGCGCAAAGGAGGGGGCACTTTCATTTTAAGGATTAACTTTCTCTCAGAGAGAAAAAAGGGCAGGTGCTCAAGCACCCAAACTCCCCTTCTGCATGTGTCTGTTGTTTATAATGAAGTAAAATGAAATAACTCTGCAAACAGAGATAAACCAACTCCACCTTCACAGTTCAGTCTTGAAGCCTTGATGAGTTTACAGAAAGACTCGCACAGCGGTTGTCATAAATCACAAATGATCAATGTTTTCAATCACAAGTCACTTTTTTTGGTTTCAAATGGCAAAATACACAGTAGTAGCAGAACAACCCTTTACAGTTGATGAAATACACCACAGTTGTCTGTGAAAAGGGCAATAATCATTTTAAACCATATTAAACCTAATCTGACAAGATGCTTACTTCATACAGTATACATTGTGGGCATAATTAGACATTTTGTGCTGTCCGTCACTGTACTTTTGCGCATGCGGGTCAGTTTAGGACCATGATCTGTTCACACTGCAAATCTGATACTGGCCACATTTATAACAGCAGTGTGAACAGCTACGCAAAAAAATCAGATCTGAGCACTAAGCCTTGCAGTGTGAACGCAGCCTAATACTGAAGCACTGTGATGACGAACTGACGGTTGAGGCCTTTTACAATCAGCAAAACAACATTTCAGATCTTTTAAAATGGAAAGCTGGAAACATGGAAAGCTGAAAACCAACATTAATGCAAAGTCCCTGAAACACACATTTATATTCATTATCTGTTCAAACTAAATCACATGACTTTACTGAAGATCATGCTGCAATTTAGTCACTAAATGTGTTTCCATCGTAGTTTATGCACATTTATTCTTATCGGATAAAAAGTTTATCCTTCTGTTGTGTGCAATTTTTTTTTTGCAGAGAATATACAAAATGTATGCCCATCCAAGCATTAAAAATAATTGGTGGTTGAAAACAAGAATTGAAAATGACTTTCAGTATTTTGTTTCCTCCTATGGAATTCAATGCAGGCAGGTTTCCAACATTACTTAAAATATCTTCATTCATCTTCAACAGAAAACAAGAAACTCAAAAAGGTTTGTAAACACTTGAGTGTGAGTAAATTTAATGAAAAATAATACAAATTACTAATAAATGTAATAAAAAAAATTCTACAAATATATATAAATTATATATTCATAGAGTAATATAAGGCATTGAATGCAATTATATCAATTTTAACTCAAAACAGAAAAGAAACCCAATTTCCATATGCGTAGTGAACTTTGAGGTCTTATCGAATGGTTCAATATTATATTAATTATTGTGACAGTTCTGTCTGGTTCTCGAATCTGATTGGCTGATAGCTGTATGATATTCTGCAATAACAGCACTCGTACAGCCTCTTCACCCTTGTGTATTACTCCGCCCACATAGAGTGAAAGCAGATCAATAAACTCACTACAGTTTGACAAATATTCCAGTTGTTGGACAACAATGTACTTTTGAGGCTTTTTTTTAGGTGAGAATGTAGTTGTTTAGATTGCAACTATGCAGTTTATTTATAAGGATAGTGCCTATTTTAAATATTTATAATTTCGGGGAGATTCAGCGCGTCGGCGGCCATCAGCCTGTCATACTGAGCAAAGCAAAGACGGTTGCGCCACAAGATGGCGACAGATACTGCATAATACTCCAAACCTCCGGTGCCCCCCAGGGATGTGTTCTCTCCCCACTGCTCTTCTCCCTGTATACCAATGACTGCACTGCAAAAGACCCCTCCATTAAACTCTTGAAGTTTGCTGACGACACTACTGTTATCGGCCTTATCCGGAACGGTGATGAGTCTGCATACAGACAGGAGGTGGAGCGGCTGGCTCTATGGTGCAGATGCAACAACCTGGAGCTGAACACGCTCAAAACGGTGGAGATGATAGTGGACTTTAGGAGAAACCCCCCTGCACTTCCCCCACTCACCATCATGAACAGCCCTGTGGCTGCAGTAGAGTCATTCAGGTTCCTGGGCACCACCATCTCTCAGGATCTGAAGTGGGACATTCACATAGACTCTATTGTGAAGAAAGCCCAGCAGAGACTGTACTTCCTTCGTCAGCTGAGGAAGTTCAACCTGCCACAGGAGCTGCTCGTACAGTTCTACTCAGCTGTCATCCAATCCATCCTCTGCACTTCAATCACCGTCTGGTTCGGCTCAGCTGCCAAAACCGACCTCCGTAGGCTACAGCGAATAGTCCGGATTGCTGAACGAATCACTGGCACTACCCTTCCTACACTTCAAGAACTGTACTCTTCCAGAGTGAGTAAAAGGACTCGCAAAATCACTCTGGACCCTTCACACCCAGCACACTTTCTGTTCGAACTGTTACCGTCTGGTCGGCGCTACAGAGCACCGAGCACAAAAACAGCCAGACACAGGAAAAGTTTCTTTCCTCAGGCCATCTACCTCATGAACAGTTAATTATTCCCCTACTGTGCAATAAACATGTGCAATACTTTCTCCATACGCATTTGTACACAGCACCTTAAAACAGTATACAATGAAATACTTTCTCCTACGCATTTGTACACAGCACCTTATAACAGTATAC
>CAIGQV010019088.1:12650323-12689206 GCA_903798115.1 Danio jaintianensis
GCATTTGTACACAGCACCTTATAACAGTATACAATGCAATACTTTCTACTACGCATTTGTATACCGCACCGTATAACTTGTAAAACTTGTATATTTATAACAAATCTGTACAACAATTCATCATCCAGAGCTCTATTGTCTAACTGCATCTCTGTTTAATGTTTGTCGTATTTTATTTTATTTTTTCTCATATTTATTTTGTGTTGTCACTTGTCACTTTATGTACACTGGAAGCTTCTGTAGCCAAAACAAATTCCTCGTGTGTGCAAGCACACTTGGCAATAAAACCGATTCTGATTCTGATTCTGATAAGTCCTTGAGGGAGAAAAGCTCAGCATTTTCTTTTCATATTTCAAACTACAGCTGATCAAATCATTATAGATCAGGTAAGTGACATTCTAAGTCGATCTCTCTCTTTTGTATGTTGTAGTGCTGCATTTATACCATAGTAATCTGCTAGTGTTTGCTTTGCTTTTGCGGGTTAATTATTGTGATCTCCCGATTGCAACAGAGAAATACTGGGAAATCTCTGTAGACTGATAGCATTTCATGCCGTTCAGCCTTATAATCTTAAAATGTGAGCAAAATCACCTGTTTTGTCATCACTTTAGACATTACGCTAGAGAATCATTCACACACTAGCTCTAAAGTGACGTTGGTGAATGAGCAACGGCTTCTGCTGTTCTGACGTCAGCTGCAGATGTGAATGAATGGAGGAAGAAAGTAGTTCCTCATACAAAAGGGTTTTTGAGACTCTCCATGTTTGATTTTTCTTTTTTATATATACACGATTATGCCGTTGAACTGTTGTATAAACGCAATATCATACTCGTAGCAGCGCGATATGGCTGTATATTGTCACTGGTGGGACACTAAGGCACTCGGCCTGTGGCTTCGAGCCAACGCACGCCTCCCAACAGTGCCGATATACAGCCATATCGCACTGCTACTCCTGTGATATTGCTATATACACATATATACATACACATACATACATAGATGCATACACACACACACATACCATCAAAAACAATGTATAGCCCCCAATTGAATTTTGTATTTTTTCCCAGGTTTTTTTTAAGCATTACAAAATGTTTCTGCATGAAATGTTTCATAAAAATAAAGACAAAATTATTAGCCCTCCAGTGAAATTTATTTTTGAAAAAAGAAAAATGCCAAAAGAGGCAGATTTGTCTTTTTGATCATAAGTGAATATCTCCAGGCATAAACGTGGATGGGTTTCCCTTCTTTACTTGTGATCTTTATCTTAAAACTAGTCAACATCCTCCTAAAACTCGTCCTACTCAAACGCTCGTCCTACTCACCTGCAGTGGGTTTGAGAAGTCGGGCAGATCAGGAACGAGGATCCCGACCAGAGCACAAACCACAATGAGGACAGTGCAAATCCCCAACACCACCACCGGCCAATCAGCAATCAGCTCAGCATAACTGCCAATGACATCAGAACATACATCATTTGCATACACAAGTCCTTTTATACTACAAGGCTGCACTGTTCAATTCAAGTTTATTTGTATAGTGCTTTTTATAATAATTATTGGTAATACTGTATACAAGGCTTGATTCTGATTGGCTAACGTGTGCAGTTATTTTTAGATAAACGGACAGCTAAAGTCAAGATTTGCAACCTGAAATAATGACATATATACAGTGCTCAGCATAAATGATACATCCCCTTTTGAAAACAAATATTTTAATCCATTTCTCAGTGAATATAGACAATATATTGTGGTGCATTTAAACGAAATTCATTACACATTAAAATAAGAGTTCGATCACCGGACATCTTTAGGAATAGAAAGATACTACATTCAAACCACTACAAAATTTTGACTAAATGTAATTTTTTTAATGTTTCTTTAAGATTTTTTCCTAACATATTAATTTGGGTGAACCAATTTCTGGACTGTGATCTTCAGTTTTGTGGTTAGATTAGTTTCAGGTTTGGCTTTGCTGCTGACTAATCTAATGTACATGCACCAATATATTATTGTAAAGCATCCTATAGAAAATATGAATTTAAACGAGAGATCTGCAGCATGACTTTTTCAAGACTTTTCCAGAACTTTCAAGTACATTTTCATGACGTAATGTTTCATGTAATGTCTACATACACATGGTAAATAATAAGAAAAACAATGACGTTCAAATTTATTACAGCACATCATAGAACACGAAACAATCTATTTTGTTTCAATTTCAGCATTGATATCGCAACGTGTGCATCCACAATAGTCACATCGCAGGATATGCAATGTTGGGATTATAGTTTAATATAGTTTAATCATAATGGAGTAAAAGTTTATCATCTGCATGCATTTTTAAAGAGATAGTTCACCCAAAAATTACTTGCCATTTTCATTACACCCTTCACTTGTTTCAAACATTGAGTTTTCTTTTCTTTTAATGAACACAAAAAGAATATAATTTAATAACTCGTATAGTATTGAAACAAGTGAAGTGTGAGTAAATACTGAGTACATTTTAATCTTTGAGTAAACTGTCCCTTTAAGTCCTGTGACTGTGTGAACATTTCAATATTTTAAAACATCCGGCCACAAGAAATGTTTTGTAACTTTAATAAAGATTAAATAATATACAATGAAGACTGTGCAGTGTTGATTATTCAATATCTGTACCTGAATAATGAATACCTGAAAACTATAATTCACTTTTATCTTTACTATATTTTATTTATCTATGCTTGTAATTTATTTGTTATATATATAAAAAAAAACAATCAATCCAAATAAACCTGTTAAATCATCTGGTGAAACTGTATTCACATTGCAATATTTATCACAGAAATACAAAATATCGTAATGTCAGATTTTTCCAATATCGCGTAGCCCTAATTCAAGTATACAGATATTTATTAAACTAATTTCCATGACTTTTCCAAAACTTTGTGGGTTTTTCTGTTTTTCCAAAACTTTTCCAGGCCTGGAAAATGCCATGTCAAAATTCCATGACTTTTCCAGGTTTTCCATGACCGTATGAACCCTGGATCTGTGTAATCATTAACGCTCAGAACTGTATATTCAATTCGTTTCTCAACTGGGTGTCAATACTGTTTTCATTGGCTTGTGTTAAAGACATGTGTTAAAGCCATTATACTCCTGTCAGATGAGGTTCAAGTGCGAGAGAAAAACGCTCTCCTAATTCAGTGTCTGTCGTCAGATCAGATGCTGAAATATAGTGTCAGTGTTCCCGACCTGTCAGCTGTTATACTGTACTCTGCGGCTCTTCAATGCACACACACACACACAAAACCTCACTGCATTATAAAGAGCAAACCATATTACTGGCATGAAACTAGCAGGTATGTAAGCCATGCAATTTCCAAAAATTACCTATAAAAGTACGTTACTGATACTCTGCTGGCTGATGTGCATGTTGATTCTAATTGGGAGCAGCTATGTTTCCTTTAGTTAGTTTGTATTGTGTAGTATTTACCACGGTATATGTTTTTCTTTCACTTCAAAATGTCACTTTATTTTCACTTTATGCCACTTATTAAATCAGTGTGTTAGCGGGACAGTACAGTACATGTGTGTGTCAAACATTTTGGTGAATTACATTTGTCTGAGTTGGTTATATATTTGAAAGAAAGAGAAGATGTTCACTTTAGCGATGACAAGGCTTCATTTAAATGGCACAAGATGCCGTCTGACAATGAGGGAATGCCTTGCAGCAGTTTTATTTCCATCCCATTAGATCGCATTTTGTAAATAATCAGTCCAGGAGGTGGCGCTGATCGACAGCAGTATTAGTTCAAAGACGTTAAAAGCAAGTAAAATGGATTAAAACTATCGTTTCAAAGCTGTCCGAATGTGACTCTTAATACGCATCAGCTGCCGACCGGAAGTTCGAAGCATCCTCTTTGCGCATACACGCAAAGCATAATGGGTAATTTTGCGCTCTAAGAAAAAGGTCTATAGCTGGACATACTATCTTTGTAAGCAATAGGCTATATGCACAACTAGTGTTTTTCCGCCAATGATGAACTTTCGGTGAGAGCTTTATGTGACTATTTTTTCATAAGGTTTCTTTTACAGCATCGATGTTGTAATGTAAATCAAATATAATCAGTTAAATTGACGTAAACATCCATTTGGTTGTTAAAGCGTAAAAAGAGACGAAGGACCGTTTAAACGCAGGCGCTGTCATTTGCCGTAGGCTAGCGCAGAAATTCCATTGAAAATACTGGGGTAAAATTAATTTCCATATTTTAAAGACATGGCGTGGAAAAATATTATTTAATGCAGTGCTTCTTGTTTGGTCTGAGACCCACTTTATATTGTATCTCAGCCAGGCAGTGAAGATCGCTGTTTTTTTAAAAGAAATCAGATCTTAAACGTGGCGATTTTGTAAGGGATGACAATTAACCCGAAGCCCTGCGGCTGGCTGACTGAAATTTAGGGTGCTTTCACACCTAGACTTTTGTTTCGGAACCTGGCGCGTTTCCCCAGTTAGCGCGGTTCGTTTGGCATATGTGAAACCCGCAATCGCGCTCGGATCCGCGCCAAAACAATCGGTCCGAGATCGCATGAATGAGGTAGTCTCGGCTCTATTGAAACGAACTCTGGAGCGGATCAATTGTAGTGAGAAAGCAATACGATCCGAACCAGACTATATCACAGTGTATTATGGATATGTAATAGGCATATATGGCTATATGAAGAGAGAATTATGAGTAGGGCGGGATGTCATTCCTACTGGTAAATGTGTGTTTCATGTCAAATGCGAAAGTGAAAGCATGCTGAATTATTACCGAGAGCGGTTTATCCATTAGGAAAATTGACCGAACTGCAGTCTTGGTTTATCTGTTATTTCTCTCTATAATGTAAAGCCTATAATGCATAATTCTAGCCAACGGCTATGTGTGAGAAAGTCTTACCTCTGATTTATATCTGGTGACGATGTTTGTGGGTGTCACCATTCAAAATGAAAGCCAGCTTTTCGCTTATGATGTCTTATTGCTCATCGTCATAATTCAAAATAAGGATGCATGACAGCTGACCAATGTGAGGAGAGTTTACTCGCACGTGACTTGTTTTAGCTATTTTGGTCCGTTTAGAAACTTTGCCGTGTGAAAGCAAATCACACCAAGAACAAAGTGCAACAATGTAACGATTTTAATCCCTGTTTCGGAACAAAAGAATCGATCTACAGGTGTGAAAGCATCCTAAAAGTCCGTGTGCATATAACCCATTCTAAAGTCCTCTAGTTTATTTTTTTCCACTTACGTTCCAGGGCACGAGTTGCTGTTTTGAGAGCGCGAGTATGATTGTTAAACCATGGTGTAGTTTTATTCTCTCTAGCCTTTTTTAATTTGATGGGTGCCACAGTATTTAGTGTATTAGTAAAGATAGCATCCATACTGCTGATTACTACATCAAGGTCATTTGTGTTTGCATTTACAAATAGAGAAAGATCAGGTAAGTTTTTGGTAAATTCTTCTTTAGTGGACGGGACGATAGTTCTACCAGGGCGATATCTTTATGCTAATTTCAGGTAAACACCGCTTATATAGTAAGAGGTAGTGGTCTGTTATATCATCACTTTGTGGTATAATGTCTACATCAATGACCTCAATTCCATGAGACAAAATTAAATCTAATGTATGCTTTAAGCGATGGGTTGGACCAACAACGTTTTGCTTTATCCCAAGTGATTGTAATAAATCCTAATAATAATGAGTCCTAATGTATCGTTAGCGTCATCTATGTGGATGTTAAAGTCTCCTACAATTAGTATTTTATCAGTTTTAACTAGTAAGTCAGAAATAAAATTAGAAAATTGACATAGGGTGCTGGGGGTCTATATACGGTGATTAAAGCGAGAGATAACATGGGTTTTTTCTGAATATCTATAAATATATATAAATAGTCTGAAATACAACATCTGATCAGTGGTTTGGGAAGCATAGTATAAGCAGAATTAACTACTCCAGTCTATTGAATTATAAGAAAATAATGCAACTTGGACGGATCACTAGCTCGTCTGCATCCTTTTTCCTATAATTAAATGGCCTGTCAGCAATTATTCCTTCCATAAACTATATATTTTACATATTACACTTCACTATTTTCTATATATTACACATATTATCATACATGTTCATCATGGTTTCAATTTCTTGTTTAGTTGAACAACCAGACAAAAGTCCTATCATCAGCTGCGTGCTTATCTGAAAATAACGGCACACCTTAGAATTCTCATCAGCCAATCAGAATCAAGCATTCAACAGCACAGTCAAATAAAATGCAGTATAGTATAATAGGGCTTTTTATATAGTGCATTTTAAAGAGAGCCTATTATGCCCCTTTATACAAGATGTAAAATAAGTCTCTGATGTCCCTAGATTGTGTATGTGAAGTTTCAGCTCAAAATACCACACAGAAAATGTTTTATAACTCTCTGAAACTGACCCTTTTAGGCTTTGATCCTAATTGTGGAATTTTGGTGACTGTCGCTTTAAATTCAAATGAGATAGTGCTTTTTTCAGAAGAGGGCGGAGCTACAGATGCCTATGTGTGTCAGCATAGTGACAGATTCAAAAACAAGACTAATGTCTTATGCTAATGAAGAAGACTAGTGGGCGGGGCTTTCCCCATCTGATGACACGTACAGTCGTGGCCAAAAGTTTTGAGAATGACACAAATATTAGTTTTCACAAAGTTTGCAGCTAAACTGCTTTTAGATCTTTGTTTCAGTTGCTTCTGTGATGTACTGAAATATAATTACAAGCACTTCATACGTTTCAAAGGCTTTTATCGACAATTACATGACATTTATGCAAAGAGTCAGTATTTGCAGTGTTGGCCCTTCTTTTTCAGGACCTCTGCAATTCGACTGGGCATGCTCTCAATCAACTTCTGGGCCAAATCCTGACTGATAGCAACCCATTCTTTCATAATCACTTCTTGGAGTTTGTCAGAATTAGTGGGTTTTTGTTTGTCCACCCGCCTCTTGAGGATTGACCACAAGTTCTCAATGGGATTAAGATCTGGGGAGTTTCCAGGCCATGGACCCAAAATGTCAACGTTTTGGTCCCCGAGCCACTTAGATATAACTTTTGCCTTATGGCACGGTGCTCCATCGTGCTGGAAAATGCATTGTTCACCAAACTGTTGTTGGATTGTTGGAAGAAGTTGCTGTTGCAGTGTGTTTTGGTACCATTCTTTATTCATGGCTGTGTTTTTGGGCAAAATTGTGAGTGAGCCCACTCCCTTGGATAAGAAGCAACCCCACACATGAATGGTCTCAGGATGCTTTACTGTTGGCATGACACAGGACTGATGGTAGCGCTCACCTTTTCTTCTCCGGACAAGCCTTTTTCCAGATGCCCCAAACAATCGGAAAGGGGCTTCATCTGAGAATATGACTTTGCCCCAGTCCTCAGCAGTCCATTCGCCATACTTTTTGCAGAAGATCAATCTGTCCCTGATGTTTTTTTTTGGAGAGAAGTGGCTTCTTTGCTGCCCTTCTTGACACCAGGCCATCTTCCAGAAGTCTTCGCCTCACTGTGCGTGCAGATGCGCTCACACCTGCCTGCTGCCATTCCTGAGCAAGCTCTGCACTGGTGGCACTCCGATCCCGCAGCTGAATCCTCTTTAGGAGACAATCCTGGCGCTTGCTGGACTTTCTTGGACGCCCTGAAGCCTTCTTAACAAGAATTGAACCTCTTTCCTTGAAGTTCTTGATGATCCTATAAATTGTTGATTTGGTGCAATCTTAGTAGCCACAATATCCTTGCCTGTGAAGCCATTTTTATGCAACGCAATGATGGCTGCACGCGTTTCTTTGCAGGTCACCATGGTTAACAATGGAAGAACAATGATTTCAAGCATCACCCTCCTTTTAACATGTCAAGTCTGCCATTCTAACCCAATCAGCCTGACATAATGATCTCCAGCCTTGTGCTCGTCAACATTCTCACCTGAGTTAACAAGACGATTACTGAAATGATCTCAGCAGGTCCTTTAATGACAGCAATGAAATGCAGTGGAAAGTTTTTTCAGGATTAAGTTCATTTTCATGGCAAAGAAGGACTATGCAATTCATCTGATCGCTCTTCATAACATTCTGGAGTATATGCAAATTGCTATTATAAAAACTTAAGCAGCAACTTTTCCAATTTCCAATATTTATGTCATTCTCAAAACTTTTGGCCACGACTGTACAAAGGGAGAATGTCAATCAAAGTGTTTCTGCAGACTGTTTTTATCAAGTGTGATTATAAAAAAATATAAGTAATACTCTTTTACTATTAAAAGCTGGTTATATTCACACACTGTTGCCACACAACTGTGTTTAAACCCCTTATAAAGTGATTTTTGCATAATAGACCCCCTTTAAAATCAAATGAACAATCATCAACAATTGAAATAAACAATTTTATATATATTTTTGACTTTATGCAAATTATTTTAATTATAAAACACAATATAAAAAAAATTGAAGTGAACTTACCTTTTAGGAAACCGGAAAGGCCTCGGAGGACTGAAATACACAAGCAAAAAATCAGGATTAGATTCAAGAGTCAAAGAGTGGATGAAAGTAGCTGTGTGGAGAGACATGTTTTTTCATGAAGGTGTATTTTAAGCGTGCGCCGTATGTGGTCTCGATCTCTCAGTTCAAACACACATTCCTGCAGGGAAAATCACAGCTGTCTCCAGGTTTCTTCATGCTGCTTTTTAAAATCAAAACCATTATGGATGTTCATATTATACGCTCACGCAGCACACACTCAACGCACAGCTGTTCGCAATCAGCCTTCATGCATGTGCCATATATAGGTGATCTACACACACACACAGGTGCAAAACTGAATAGACATATTCAATAATTCAATATATCGTGATAATGAACATGCCAATATTGATATCCTGGGCACTTCAAAATAGTGTGAATAATAATTTATTATTCAAACTAGGGCTGCTTGATACTATGATATGATGAAAACATGCCATATTACTGTTGAGTATTGCAATATTGCAACATTTACATAGAGAAAATATATTTTTATTAGCTTTTTGAAATCATTATGTATGTAATGATCATACTGAAACAAACAGGTATTAATGCATATTTTTCTGATTTAATAAACTTTTCTGAACCTGTCAAGGTGGAAATATTTAGACACTATGAATGAAAGGGCAGATATTCTCACTCTCGTCTCAACTCCTGTCATTAGTATTTATTTTCAGCTCTAGGTTCACCTTCTAGCCAATAGCAGAACACCACCTATTAAATCATTTGATTTTATTATTATTTTTAATAATTCATTTTATTTGAGTGGTTCAAAACTCGGATACTTTTTAGACGTTTTTTTGATTGCAAAAAAGTAATTTATTGCATCTCTTTATGATGTGGATATTTCAAATACTATTATTGCATTAATAATAATTTTTCGATATATTGTGCAGCTCTAATTTAAACCTTTTAAACCTAATTTAAGAGCCTTTTTCTGGTTTTTCTGGTTGAGGACACCAAATACTGGAGGACTTAATAGGCCAAAAAGTTTATTTATAAGTCAAAGTTTATTTATAAAGCACTTTTTTAGGGACAACAGGTGTTCACCAAAGTACTGTACATGTATGGGGTTTAATAAACGCAAAACAATGAAACATTATAAAATTCATTCATTCATTTTCCTTCAGCTTAGTCTCTATTTCAGAGGTCGCCACAGCGGAATGAACCACCACCTATTCTGGCATATGTTTTACACAGCGGATACCCTTCCAGCCGCAACCCAGTATTGGGAAACAACACTACACTCTCACATTCACACACACTCATACACTACAGCCAATTTAGTTTATCCAATTCACCTATAGCGCATGTGTTTGGACTGTGGGGGAAACTGGAGCACCCGGAGGAAACCCACACCAACACGGGGAGAACATGCAAACTCCACACAGAAATGCCAACTGACCCAGCCGGGACTTGAACCAGCCACCTTCTTGCTGTGAGGCCACAGTGCTAACCACTGAGCCACCGTTCGGCCCTGTTATGACATTTAATGCAATGGAAAAAAATGTGAATACAATAAGATAAAATTAAATGTAAAAATAATAATAACAGCTCTCTCATACTGTGTTAAACAGCAAGTTTATAAAGATAGGTTTTTAAACTAGACTTAATTAAAGAAACAGAAAGTGTTTGGGCCTTTCTAACATGTAAAGGCAGACTGTTCCAAAGTCTAAGGTTCGCCACTGAAAAGGCATGGCCCACCTTCCCTGCTCTTCAGCTTTAAACGAGAGACAACTAACATTTATTTTTTACTAGCATTAAATACCATTTATTTTATAACTAACATGAATATTGTCACGTTAATCTGGTCTACAACATTGAACATTCTGTGGCAATTAAAAAACCTTTTGTTTGTTGACTCAATTTGTTAACATCAGTTAATTTAAGTAAAGTCTATGCAATGACAACTACAAAAGCATTTATCAACCCTTGTGCACTGGGCAAATTTACTACCCGTTTAATATGCTAAGGAAGAAAACATCCACTGAATGAATTAAACATCAGATTAATATTTTTTTTTAATTTTTTTTTGCATAAATCTGTTAATCAACCTCAGTCCTGATCAAAACTACTAAAATGTTTAGAAAATTACAGGATTTTAACTCTTTAATTGCCAAATTCATATATGATGTCACTGATTTGCTGAAAAAAACACAAAAATTACGTATTTTCAATATAAAAGTAATTGTGGACTGGATTTTTTCTTTTTACCTTTTATCAAAGACTGACATGTGGACAACGATTAGTAACGACATTGTTAGATTTTCATTTTTTCTCACTAATTTACTGTCGGTGGCTGTTTTTGCCCCATTGACTTCCATTATAACCACATTTGATGGTGCATAAATACACAGTCTTTGTTTTTGTTTACTCCATGTAGTTCTGAGAGCTGAGATGCATATCTAGATTTTCTCTGACACATCAAGGTAAGTGCGCAAAGCTCACTCTCACACCCTCACAGACACACATACACACACTTTCATTTGCTGTTATACTCCATATAAAATCCAGAAACTAAGCTTTTTTTTGCACAGGCCTATCTAAAGGGATACAAAAAAATGATTATATGGTGTCATGGTTTTGTAATAATAGAAAAATGTGGTTATAATGGAAGTCAATGGGGCAAAAACAGCACCAACAGAAAATTAGGGAGAAAAAAATGAAAATGAATCAAAAACAATGCATCAAAGGCAATGCTGTTTCACATGTCCAAGACTGTGATAAAAGGTTAAAAAAAATCCAGTGCACAATTACTTTTTATTGGGGTTTTTTCACCAAATCAGTGACATTATTTATGAATTTGGCAATTAAAGGGTTAAAATCCTGTAATTTTCTAAACAATTTAGTAGTTTTGATCAGGACTGAGGTTGATTAACAGATTTATGCAAAAAAAATTGAAAAAAATATGAATCTGATGCATTTTTACAGCAGTTTAATTCAGTGGATGTAAAAAAAAGGGTAGTAAATCTGCCCAGAGTGTAAGTTTAAAGCATTTTCTCAAAATATGTGTCAAAATAAGATTTGTCACCAAAAATCATTCTGCTAGCTGAAACACAGAGAGAGTTATGGCCAAATTAAGACTCAAAATCACCCCAGAGTGGATGAAAACCTCCCCAACAGCACATAAGGGTTAATCTTAGGTGATGTTAATTTCTTAGTTAACACTTAATGCATTAAAATCAAAAGTCCTCATTATTTTGTAATGCAATTCACAACCGTAAATAAACGGAAAACACTTGTGAATCACAAAATATGGAATCTATGTACTAGTACAATGTCCTAGTCTTGCATTAAACGAGCTGCATGCTGAAAACTCTAAATATAAGCAGTAATAATGATGCTAGCCTACACAAACTCTCCATCTTAAAGACACTATTGCACAGTGATGGGAGCAGGAGGTCACGGGGCCAAGAGGTGGCTGTAATTTCCCTCCTCGTCGTCTTAAAAGGGAATCCATGGAATGCTATAATTAGTGGTTGCCATGGTGCTGGGAGGCACAGATGAACAAAAGCCATTGGCAAGAATTTTTCACCACAGGGCGACTTCTAGAGAGGCCGTAAATCCCTTTGAAAGTTCAGCGGACACGTTAATACAACAACCAGATGTTGCAACCACGCACACACATTGGAGCATCTGTATAAGGTAAGTCCTATTAGGCAAGATGCACGTCCTTCTCCATGCAATCAAGAGAAAAGCACATGCAGACAGCCAATAATCAAATAACCCAACCTAAAAGTAAATAACGAGGACCAGATTTCCTGCGCTTCCTGTGCAAACGCAGCGAGGACGGGAAGGGAGGCAGGGGGAAAAAGGCAATGCCATGATTTATAAAGTGCGCTATCAGCGAACGCTCCATGCTTGGGAATCTGGAATTCAGGGGCGTGAACGAGAGATGGTCCAAAGTGGAATAACATTTATGAGATATCGGGATGGATTATTCCACTGGAGTGCAACAGCTCTTCAATGCTATTTGGGAGTTTCCCCCCTTGTGTGATTGTTTGAGTTTATTATTTCATATTTGGATGGGTTCAACTTTTTGTTCTCTGCTCAGCCAGGAAAGAAAGGAATTAGTTCAGTATTTTAGTGCACACTTTAAGACTGGGGCGTCACAGTAGCACAGTGAGTAACACGATCGCCTCACAGCAAGAAGGTCGCTGGTTCGAGCCCCAGCTGGGTCAGTTGGCATTTCTGTGTGGAGTTTGCATGTTCTCCCTGTGTTGGCGTGGGTTTCCTCCGGGTGCTCCGGTTTCCCCCACAGTCCAAACACATGCGCTATAGGGGAATAGGGTAAGCTAAATTGTCCGTAGTGTATGTGTGTGAATGAGAGTGTATGGATGTTTCCCAGTGATGGGTTGCAGCTGGAAGGGCATCCGCTGCGTAAAACATATGCTGGATAAGTTGGCGGTTCATTCCGCTGTGGCAGCCCCTGATTAATAAAGGGACTAGGCCGAAAAGAAAATGAATGAATGAACTTTAAGACTGGAAACTGATGGTTCTGTAAAGAATATCATTGCACAAGTATGTATTAGGGCTGCATGACACCGGAAAAATATGTAAAATTTGATATTGTTTTTGAGTATCACGATATTTCTTACAGTATAACATTTCCCTATGAATCGTAATAATATTGTATTAAGGTGATTCCATGCCGGCAACAAGGTGGCGCAGTGTGTAGCACTGTCACCTAACAGCAAGAAGGTCGCTGGTTCGAGTCCCGGCTGGGTCAGTTGGCATTTCTGTGTGGAGTTTGCATATTCTCCTCGTGTTGGCGTGGGTTTCCTCCGGGTGCTCCGGTTTCCCCCACAGTCCAAACACATGCGCTATAGGTGAATTGAATAAACTAAATTGGCCTTTGTGTGTGAGTGTGTGTGAGAATGAGTGTGTATGGGTGTTTCCCAGTACTGGGTTGCAGCTGGAAGAGCATCCGCTGTGTAAAACATGTGC
Source organism: Danio jaintianensis (assembly GCA_903798115.1). Taxonomy (NCBI): domain Eukaryota; kingdom Metazoa; phylum Chordata; class Actinopteri; order Cypriniformes; family Danionidae; genus Danio; species Danio jaintianensis. The sequence continues at coordinate 12,663,830 of CAIGQV010019088.1, forward strand.
TGGAATAGTTGGCGGTTCATTCCTCTGTGGCGACCCCTGATAAATAAAGGGACTAAGCTGAAAGAAAATGAATGAATGAATAAATCCCTTGCCTAATTGTTAATAGTTCAGAATTTACAATCAGAATTTATATTAAAATAATATTTGATGTGTTTCAATATCTTGTTCTTCATTATTAAATTGTTTTAAAAATAACAAACCAAAAAAAAAAAAAAACACGTTTGTTGAACAGTGAAATTACGCAGAAATTACTAATCAGAAGGGTTTTTGTGCATCCTTTGCACAGAAATGTTATTGCAAGAACTAACAAATGTTGACGGATCAAGAGGTTAATTAATAAAGAAAATACGGGGCAGTGAGGTCAAACAACAGTGTGGTGACGAGGGGAAATGGTAGCTGAAGGTCAAAGGTCAAAGAGGGGAGAAGGAAAATAATGTGGAGCTTTGAAGAGAAAACAAGGAAACATTCAAGTTCAGTGGAGTACATGATGATCTACTGCCTGACCTTCTCAGCTGATTAAGAGAAAACAGAAAACACTAAAATATTCAGATATGTACCAGGGGTGTAACAGATCACGGTTGATCCATGATTCGTACAGATCACAACCCATGGTTCGGAGAACACGTGGCCCGTGGATTAATACATTTTTTGTTACTGGTAGACGGGTGTAGCGGACATTTTAAAAGTGGGGGGGACAGCTGAATGAGATTCAAAAGTTTACGTTCATATAATTATTAATCACCTGTTTCTAAATGGTCTGTCTCTAAAAGTGAGGGGGACGTATCCCACCGTCCCCCCCCGGTTGCTACGCCCCTGCTGGTAGATTAATCCTAAATTTATAACGATCACAGAGAGATCTCCTCTCATTCAAATCACATGTATGAAAGCATTTAGGCTTTCCTGTACAATATAATGATGACGGAAGAAGTTGTGGTATGTTATTCGGGATGTGGTGGGTTTCTTAGGTTATTAAAGGTGTTTTCTGTCACTACTTGTTTAGCCTGCATTAATGCATTCAGTGTAAGCTGCGCAATTAATCATCAAAAGATCGGGATCTCAACACCCACGCAACATAAATTATAAATGATGCTGATTTGCATATGTTTATTAATCCTTTGAATCGCTGCATTCAAATCTGAAAACGCAAAAATCAAGAAAGAGATTCAGTCTTTAGTGTTTTGAGTTAGTTATGAAGTTACAAACAGTCAAATAACACAGAAGTACTGGGAGAACAAATTATAGTTTAGATAAAACCACTGATGTTTATGGTAAAGATTACAATCACCTCAAAATGAAAGTTGTAGGCAGCAATTACATTATTTAACCAATAGGTGGCGACATCCAGCCATGAAAAATATGCCACTGAATAATTCTTCAAAAATGATCATCTAGCAATGAAACATGAAGTTTTCTGACTGAATAACTGAATCATTTCTTGAAAATGAGACTAAAAATAAATATGGGTTGTACTAATTATAATGTTAGATTTCTACATTTAGCGTTATCAGCAACAGTAGTAACAGTGAATGTTTCACATTACTGAATATTTTACAGTTTATTTTTATTCAGCTGATTATTGCTTCATTTTATTTTTAATAAAATTACAGCTTCTAAGTTCTGCTTGTTAAAACCAAAAGTTTCTTGCAGTGCTGTTTTTGTAATAAACGGAAAGCAAATGACATTTGTCTCCTCCCCTTTTTGGCTGATCCGAAAAATGGTCCGATCCGTGACTAAAAAAAAACATAATGTGATCCGAACCGTGAGATTTGTGATCCATTACACCACTAATATGTACTAAACACGACATAAAGGTTGAAGATAAAATTGTTTAAAATGTCTAGCATTGAAAATACATTTAAATAAACTGAAACTTTTAGTCATCTATAGTGAGAATATTACAAAATGTTTATTTCAAATGAACTCTGTTTTTTCGATAATGCTGAAAATGAATTAATGGTTTCCACAAACATATGAAGCAGCTTAACTATTTTCAACATTGACAATAATATTTATTTTTTTACGCATCAGATCACTACATTAGAATGATTTCTGAATGATCATGTGACAGTGAAGACTGGAATGATTATGTGGAATATTCAGCTTTGAATCGCAGAAATAAATTACATTTTAAACTACATTCACATAGAAATCACATATCTTAAATTGCAATAATATTTCAAGATTTTTCTAAATGTTTTAATTGTAGTGCATTTATACTAGGGCTGCTCAATTATGAAAACAACCATAAATCACATTTATATTGGTCAAATCTGAATTTAAGCGGACATTCGCGCCACCAGTCGTTAACCAATCAGAAGCTTGCTCTTGTAGGGATGTGATTATGACGTAGCACCTGTTGTTGGTGTCCTGAGGGTAAATCCTCTTGCCGACACCGGACAACAGTTAATCAAACTGGGCTGGGCTCAGTCGGATGCACCGCTGAAAGTGCTTCATCCAGGTATAGTTTCTGAAGGAGTTGATGAACTCACAGAGCAGGGTGCGCCTCTGAATGGATCTTGTAGACTCAGACACGGCAATCTATGCTGTTTTGCAGCCTTTCTAAATAAATAAAGCACAGCTACTCTCTCAATAAAATCCATGTTAGCCATTTAGCAATGAAGCTATAGATAGAAGCCCTGCCCATGACGTGAATCTGTGTCTATTGTTAAGTGAATTTGATGCATGAATGAAGCAAGTAAATTGCAATTTATTTACGCAAGCCGCATCTGGTGTGAACACAGCGTAACAGTATTCAAGTACAGAAATTGATCAATCAAATGTAAAAAATAACATGACCATTGTATAAATAACTTTATTAAATAACATCTCTGTATTTTAATCTTTAATAAATAACCTAATCCTGCCAATCCTGCAACGTACACACATTGCGATATCGATGCTAAAACGATATATTGTTCAGCCCCATTTGGAAGGATAATTATTGTGAAAAGCGCTATACAAGTAAACTTGAATTGAATTGAACAATCCCAGCAGAAGCAGCCCAAACACACACATTTGAATGACGTGCACACATGCATCTGCTGGATCCACGAGTGCTGCGAGGCCGAGAGGTCAAGTCCTGATATCTCCGCATTCTTCGCTTTGACACACATGGATATATGGGCTGCAGGCAAGGAGGCTGGATTTCAACACTGTGGCCAACAGTTACAAGCTGTCCAAGAAACATCTTCATTATCTGCTGGCCTCCCGCTGCACGAATTCGACAGCCTGAGCTACACGCTGAGGAATGCAGAATAAAACACCCTTCAATGATATGATACACGATGATAGTCATTCAGACCAGGGTCAGGGAGACTTAACCTGCTGATCTGCACGTTTATTTCACTTTAAAATGGATGTCAAAAAGTGGAATGAATGAATGAATGAATGTTGAAAGAAAGTTTGAATGAATGATTCAAGGGCATATTTTTATCAATCAAACTTAATTTAGTTGATATAATACACTTCATAATATAAGACATTGTTATTCAGACGAGGGGCAGGAGGATTTAACCTGTTTCTCTGCACTTTCATTGAACTTTAAAATGGCTGAATGAATGAATGAATGAATGAATGAAGTGCCTATTTTTAAAAATCAAACTTTATTTAGTTGATATAATACACCTCATGATATCATACATTGTTATTCGTATGTATGCATGTACGTACGTACGTACAGAGGGACGGACGGACGCCAAGGATGGATGCCAAGGATGGATGCCAAAGATGAATGCCAAGGATGGATGGATGGATTTATGCCAAAGATGGATGTTATGGATGGATGCATGCACTGATGGATGGATGCATTGACGGATGACATGGATGGATGGATTGGGTGCATGGATGGCGTGGATGTCATGGATTGATGGATGTCATGGATGGATGGATGTTATGGATGGATGCATGGATCGATGCCATGGATGGATGGATTGGGTGGATGGATGGATGTCATGGATAGATGGATGTGATGGATGGATTGGGTGGATGGATGGCATGGATGGATGGATGCCATGGATAGATGCCAAGGATGGATGTCATGGATGGATGCCAAAGATGGATGGATGTCAAATGGATGTATGCCAAAGATGTCAAAAATGTCAAAGATAGATGTCATGGATGGATGTCATGGATGGATGTCACGGATGGATGTCACGGATGGATGCATGCATAGATTGATGGATGTCATGGATAGATGGATGTTATGGATGGATGGCATGGATGGATGCCATGGATAAATGCCAAGGATGGATGCATGCCATGGATGGATGGATGGATGTATGCCAAAGATTTAAAAAATGTCAAAGATAGATGTAATGGATGGATGTCATGGATGGATGTCACGGATGGATGGATGCCATGGATGGATGGATGCATGGGTGGATGCCAAGGATGGATGCCAAAGATGGATGTCATGGATGGATGCCAAAGATGTATGCCAAAGATGTCATGGATGGATGAATGGATGGATGGATGGATGCATGGATGTATGATAAAAAAGTCAAAGGTGGATGTCATGGACAGATGGATGGATGTCATGGTTGGATGTATGTATGGATGTTGTGCATGTATGGATGTCGTGATTGTATGGATGGATGCCATGGATGGATCTCATGAATGGATGTCAAAGATGTATTTAAAAAATGTCAAAGATGGATGTCATGGATGGATGGATGTCAAAGATGGACGCCTAAAATGTTATTTTTTTATTAAAACTGCTTTTATTCTAGCCAAAATAAAACAAATAAGACTTTCTCCAGAAGAAAAAATATTATAGGAAATACTGTGAAAAATTCCTGAATCTGTTGGGAAATATTTGAAAAAGGGCGGATAATTGTGACTTCAACTGTAGCTAGCTCTGAAATCTCCACTCACTCAGTACTTTAATGAAACTAGCCAGATTACTGGTATATTAGTATTAAAGCCTGTAGACTCACTTGATTCAGCTCAGTGAGTGAGTGAGTGTGTGTGTGTGTGTGTGTGTGTGTGTGTGTGTGTGTGAGTGTGTACAGCTCAGCGACTCCGCTTTGATATGGAGCATGTCTAGACAGGGCCAAACTCATTTAGCGCAGCACACACCTCAGGCAGTCTTTGTTAGCGCACAACATCCAGATGCAAAAAGCAGACATGCTCCGGCTAATGCCACTTTAACCAAAGCCTGACGGAGAGATTCAAAGACTTTGATTCATTCACTAAACTCAGGCTCTTTTTTTAGGCACTAAACGAGAAGTTCACGACCTCAGTGCTGGAGCGATTCCCATGACAGGGTATATACAGAAATCCCAGAGTCAAATTCATTAGACTCTTTCACTATATTAAATATATTTATTAAAAACTCTTTTAATATATTTTAAAGGGCACCTTTTTTACCCCTTTTACAAGATGTCAGATAAGCCTTTGGTGTGTCTCCAGAATGTGTCTGTAAAGTTTCAGCTCAAAAAAAACCATCAGATTATTTATTATAGCCTCCAGAATCTGCCCATTTTGGTGTCTGAGTACATTGTAGCTGTTTTTGTAGCCTGTGGCTTTAAATGCAAATGAGCTGCTTCTCACCGCCCACCGTTCCCACGTGCATGTCTGCTTCTCATCATGCTACGTCAGATAAACAGCAGTCAGTGATAGAGACAGACACGGATGAAGCTCATTAGTCAAAAATACCAAGTAAGTTTATTTGATGTATTTGTGGTGGAGTTTATTCAAGCCTTTCTGCAATGATGAGTCACACACAAATGCTGTTTGCAGTACACACACACACACACACACCATGTGGCCGTGGTGATTATAGCGGTTAAGAATTACATCAATTTTACTGTCTTTACTACAAACATGCTCGGTTTTAAAAACGTTTAAACTTATAAAAATCACAGAGAGTTGGAACAAATATTTTAATCCCAGTTTATTTGCAAAAAATGTTCCGTGGACGTGTATACAGTGATCCTCATTATCCGTGGGAGTTACGTTCTAAAAATAACCTGCAATACGTGAAATCCGCAAAGTAGTCCGCTTTATTTTTTTACAATTATTATAGATGTTTTAAGGCTTTAAAACCCCTCACTACACACTTTTCTCAAACAGGCATTCACATTTTCACTTTTCTCTCTCGTTTAAACACACTGTCCACACTACCCCGGAGTTTTCGATCCCTGGAAACGCTGAAGAGGCCATTTTTGTTTTGAAACGCTGCTGCTCCGTGTCAGTGTGGATGGGGGAAAACGTAGACATCTGAAAACGGAGGCTGCAGACATTCACCTATCTGATTGGGGCTTTTTCCTCAATATTAAGTACACAGAGTTCAGTCTTGCACCTTTTCCTTGTAAGTTCAGACTTTGCAAGTTTGATATGGAAAACAAACTTCCGAGGACACCTCAGGTAAATCTTCAGAGGGAACAGTGTACTTTATAACCTCATTCACATCACCCTGCAGGCTATGCTGTTTCATCTTAACAATAAAATGAAAACATTATATAAGAAAATGCCTATTTTCATTTTAAAACAACTTAACAGACACTAAAAATGTTGAGGCGTCGTGTAGCTGCATATTTATATGACTGTCATCTTCACTGTATGCATATTTATAACAAAACGGAGCCATAACATATTTGGCTCCTTTCATCTTCAATGAAAAATACGAAACATACCCTCTCTTTTGCTGAATATCAGTTTTAATAATCAATAATGGCCATTATAAAAGTATAACGTACAATCATTTTATACAATATAGGAAATAAAGGCAAGCAATCAAATGTGCAGAATCAGTGTACGTGGTTACATAAATTAATATATTAACTTATCTTTGCGTTCAGACAAAACACGTTACCTGAGAACAAGTAATAGATTCAAAAGACCAAAGTCTGGGAATATGTCTTTAGATATAGACAACAAGATGAATTAAATATCACGTTTAACAAATATAGTGAGATTAGATCCAGTGATAGAGCCTTGATGACCTCCACATACGCTGCAGCGCATGTCAGTATGTGTGTGTGGTTTTCAGCGGTGTAGTGTAGATGTGGATCGTTTTCATTCTAAAACGCTGTTTTAAAACTAAAATGTATGTCCAGAAGTTCAACTTTATTCTTTTACAGTGTAGTTTGTTTCACATATTTGACAGATTGCACATTGAAAAATAAGACATTATATTGCAATGTGCTGTAATCGTGTTTTCTGGAAGGAAAAAAAGGACATGAACGCTTTGACAGGCAGAATACATGTTCTTATTAAGTTAGACGCCGACTAAGTCTATAACCGCATTTTCTTGGTTACTGCTGTAAACAAAGCAGCATAGATTTGTAATACTTTTTAAGACCCTCCAGACACCCTGCATGTGTCTGCAACACAACACTGATTAAAAATAAATTCAATAAATACGATAAAAACAACGACACGAGCTCTACCTCTAGAGAAAAGTGAGTGATTGAAGGTAGAAAGGGAGGTTTTGAGTGTGACTGAGATGAAAACACGAGCAGGAAGAGAGGAAATGAAAGGAGAAGGCAGGAAATTTGCAGAGACAGGTAAAGAAAGAGACTTTAAGAGATGCCAAGATAGATAGAGACGCACTTCTGTGGAAAAATTTCTTACACTAACTTAAAGCTCCACCTTTAATAAAAGCAAAATCATTATATGGCTTACTGTAATTATTAAATGACAATGGCTGAGATTTAATTAAACAAATATATGCATGAAGTGAAGCCTAGCACTGTGTTTGTTTATGCACGAGCAGCTCATGAGGAGATATTTTCAGCTTCTCAGTAAATATTTGCAAACTGATGCATTTAAAAAAAGACACAGCATCCATTCATCTTGTCAAACTTGTAATGAAAAACACGTATCAATCTATTTCTACATTTTTAACCAATGTATGAAAATAAAATAAGCATAAAAATGTTGCAATTTGACTATTTTAATTGGAAATAATTACAAAAATGTTCATTTGGCTATGTTAATAATGGCTTTTGTGTTTTATATATTTTAATACATGTTTATTATTATTATTCATGGTTTGAAACCATTTGCTTTGTATAACACACTTTATTAAGTGCTATATTAATACATATATAATATTAAGTATAATATTATATTACTTTATTAAGTGCTATATTAATATATATATATATATATATATATATATATATTACATGTGCTATACAGTAGTAATAATAATAATAATAATAATACAATCATAATAAAAAATAAAATACATTAAAACAACAATCATACAATTTTAATAATAAATTTATTTATATTAACATTTTTATTTATTATTATTACTATTATTATTATTATTATTATAAAAAATAAAAATCACAATTTCAAAGTGTTTTTCCCTACATTTTATTGTTCTTTTCCTCTCAAATTGTGCAACCTTCTAATCAAAACATTTATAAAAAAAAGCCCTGACAATTCAAAACAGTGTCCTTAACGTGTGTGATTTGATAAAGCAATAATCAATAATAATAACTTGACTTCTAGTTGATCATTTGGTATCAGAAGTGGCTTATATGAAAGGCAAAGGCCTCTAGATTACGCTTATTTTACCACAATAACATATGACCATGCCTTAATTTTTAATGATTTAATTAGGACAGTAAGGTCTGACTTTGCTTGGACAAAAGTCTTGTCACTTAACAGAAATAATGTCCAGCATAGAATATGAAGTCATGGTGCAGTGGAAACAGAATGAATATTGTGTATGACTCCCATGAGCTTGGAGGACTGCATCCATACATCTCTGCAATGACTCAAATCACTTATTAATAAAGTCGTCTGGAATGGCAAAGAAAGCGTTCTTGCAGGACTCCCAGAGTTCATCAACATTCTTTGGATTCATCTTCAACGCCTCCTCCTTCATCTTACCCCAGACATGCTCAACAATGTTCATGTCTGGTGACTGGGCTGGTCAATCCTGGAGCACCTTGACCTTCTTTGCTTTCAGGAACTTTGATGTGGAGGCTGAAGTATGAGAAGGAGCGCTATCCTGCTGAAGAATTTGCCCTCTCCTGTGGTTTGTAATGTAATGGGCAGCACAAATGTCTTGATACCTCAGGCTGTTGATGTTGCCATCCACTCTGCGGATCTCTCACACGCCCCCATACTGGATGTCACCCCAAACCATGATTTTTCCTTCACCAAACTTGATTGATTTTGGTGAGAATCTTGGGTCCATGCGGGTTCCAGTAGGTCTTCTGCAGTATTTGTGATGATTGGGATGCAGTTCAACAGATGATTCTTCAGAAAAATCCACCTTCTGCCACTTTTCCAAATGATCAACTAGAAGTCAAGTTATTATTTGTTGCTCTTACAACAGGGATCGACGACAAGACTTTTGTCAGGTAGTGTATATGAAAACCCTGAACACATGACAATACCTAATAAAATATTTCTGGGAAAGAAAAAAAAAATCCACTATTTATTACAAGCCTTCCTTAAAAAAAATTTTCACTCAAGTGAATTTTCTGCAAGGATCCTCTCTTTGATCGGCACAATAATAACTGCACCTGTAGCGTCGGCATCGAAAACAAGACGGTCCCAGATCAGCGTAATGCATTCCAGCTGTTCCCTCACCCTTCAATCTGTTTGGTAAACGAGAATAAGCAAGCTAGACATCGGCCTAATTTGAGGTTATGACTGGGTCCTGCTTGCTTTGATGCTGGTTTATGGGATCAGGTGGGCTTTGATCTTCACTGGGCATCTTCAGCGGCTCCTCACGCACCACAGTTACGCTCAGTAATCACTGTATTGTGATTACTGATCTAAAATATGTGCTTTTTAAATGTCTGGGTTAAAAAACAACAAATGTTTCCCCCATTGAACACAGTACATTTTATTTGAAGAAACATTTAAGCTATTTTGAAACAGTAAACATGTCAGGCTGAATAATTCTAATAAATGATTGACTTCTGCTGTCTTCAGTGTCAAACTTGAAAAGGCGTCTTTGGAGATCTTTCCTTTCATTGTATATATGTATTCATTTGAATTTCAATTGGTGAAATAGCACAGAGACACATTTGGCAAACCTTTTTGTTACCTGGAGAGATTTTGTAAGTGTTCCTGCTATAAGTATTGTACAGTTTTGATTTATATATGCATCTATTTATATATTTTTATTTATTTATTGTCATATCTCTCTATTTATTGCTCTATATACACATATTTATTCATATTTTATTTGTTAATAAATGCTCATTATTTTTTATACATACCTGAAGTCTGCATTATATTGCAAGTATTACAGTTACCCTTACTTACCAGCCTGAAATATGAACAGGATTGTTAATTTAATTCTGAAGTCAAGGTAAGACTAGAAGGGAATAATACATTTATTAATAGTGTGACAATCTTACTACCAGAACCCGGTGCTCCGCCCTAATAGAACTGAGGAGGTGCAACTCTTGAGAGGGTAGGGGGCGCTACACATGGGGGCTCGTCCGGGATGGGAGTGAGGTTTAGAGGGTGAGTGTAACGGAGGCCAGGTAAACCTCCCTCCTCTGACCTCTAAAGGTGCTCTAGCGAAAGATGCTAGAGGCCATGGCCTTTAGCCTCCTTGTTAGAGCAACCGACTCCCATACAAGGAAATGCCGGTTCGATCCCAGCTCAGAGCGGGTTGGGTGCAGTAGGACCGGTGGGTTACAGATATAAAGTAAAGCCACTGCACTGTTCAGCTCTATAGCATGCTGGATGTTGGTTTATAAGTGATTTGTTTGCTGAATCATCGCCTGCCAATAGATTTTGAAGGTCATTTGCTGCTGGAGATACTGTTGCCTTAAAGAACTAAATAAAATAGTCGTTAAAAAACATAAAAAATTAAATTTACATACACCGTAGGAACAGTGTAAAAGAAGATTTTAGTGGTTTTAAAACCTTGACTTTCCAAACCGTGGTAAACCTTAAAACCCATACATACTCAAGATATGCCAACCTTTTATTCAGGCTTTGATCATACTAGTGTAAAGAGCACACATTAAAGGTGCAGTGTGTAAGTTGACACCCAGTGGTTGAACTAGGTATTGCACACCTGGTTCAAAACACACGCAAGCGCAGGTTGCCAGATTGACGACATCAACAGTGTGCCTGACTGTCGAGCCTAAAGGCTGATTTAAATCGTGTTCTATATAAAAGCAACGGCACGTGATAGAAGGAATATTTACCATATTAAAGGAAGTTTTTGTCCTAACCAACACCTGAAATTTATATTTTAGAAACGGCTTCTATTTCTCACAGCTGAACAACAGAAAACTGACAATGATGACCTCAGGTACACCTTATGTGCTTTATTCAGTGTTAAATGAGCTTAAATGCCGTTTTCACATGACATTTATTGCCATACTACTGAAAGCAGCAGCACATAGTTCACCTCAGATCTGGAAAATAAAATAAACTGTTTGAAATTGAACTTTAGAACTGTGACTCAGTGCAAACCAACACATATCAGTGATTCAGCATCTACATTTAATAATGTTAAAGAGGTTTAATATGTATTCATTAGATTATAAACCTTACCATTTCGCTGGAGTGCAGTGAGTGCATATTCTGTGCTTCTGAATGGCTGTATTTACATTTCTGTCGCGTTTCATCTGGTGCAAACAGCCAAATTGCTTATTACTGCAAATCACGTCACGTAGCGTAGTGTTAGGACACAGGGTTATGATGTAACCTGCTCACCTAATGTTTATGTTCGTAATATTTATATTATTTGCTAATTATTAACCTCATGTGGAACTCTGAATTTGCGTCTCATTTTTTATATAATTGGCTAAACTGGCACTGGGCAGGTTAAATGACCAAAACAAAGACAGCCGTTCTGGCATGTAACACAAAATGCAAATGCAAAACAACATTAAAAAGCATCATACAGAACCTGACAAGACCTCTTAAAAGTAGTTTTAATAGCTTTAAAACCAGACCCCAAATTTATGTGTGACTTATGCATGCACGAAATAAAACTGCTTTTGGCACCACTTAGAATTAAAAAAACATCCTTCAGCCAGTGTTAAGATGTATCTGAGCAGCCAAAAGTAAAGTGGACTGGCGTTATTATGGCAGATCATAAAAGCGTTTCTGTTAGGAGCAGCTAAAGTGAGACATACTTGTGAATCAATCTTTCCAAGACTGACACACATTCAGAAAACAAATGACTGCACTTATAATGCATTTATGAAAAGGTCAACTAACTTCCAAAAACACCAGCGAAGAGGCTTGACAGGGACGGACCACATAAACGTAATATTTCCAATAATAAACTCATGAAGATTTTGTTATTGATCACGTATAACATGAACTTTAAAAAGAGATAATTAAAAATATGATTTAACAGTGTTTCTGGTGTAAACTTGAGTAGCAAAAATGACTTATTTTCATCCAATTTGATGAATCATTACGCAAGTTAGGGTCATTAGGCAAGTCATTGTATAACAGTGGTTTGTTCAGTAGACAACTGAAAGAAAACACACCTTTAAGGGGGCTAATAATATTGACATTAAAATGGTTTAAAAAATTTTTAACTGTTTTTATTCTACCCGTAATAAAACAAATAAGACTTTCTCCAGAAGAAAAAATATTATAGGAAATACTGTGAAATATTCCTGAATCTGTTCAACATCATTTGGGAAATATTTGACAAAGGAAATTCACAGGAGGGTAGTCTCATAGTTCAACTGTATAATTAAATGCCACACATCTGCATCAAAAGTTCATAGACAAGTAGTAGTAAATATTAACATGCAAATAATTAAATATTACATTATTTTAGATAGATTTATTTGCACCATTCATTCATTTTCCTTTGGCTCAGTCTCTGATTTATCAGGGGTCACCAACCGCCAACTATTCCAGCATATGTTTTACGCAGCGGATGCCCTTCCAGCCGCAACTCAATATTGGGAAACACCCATACCTCTCACATTCACACACACACACTCATACACTACGGCCAATTTAGTTCATCAATTCCCCTATAGCGCATGTTTTGGACTGTGGTGGAAACCGGAGCACCCGGAGGAAATCCTCGCCAACACGTGAAGAACATGCAAACTCCACACAGAAATGCCAACTGGTCCATCTGGGACTCGAACCAGCGACCTTCTTGCTGTGAGGCCACTGTGCTATCCACTGAGGCACCATGCCGCCCTTATTTGCACTATAAATGTTAATAAAAGTCAAGCATTAAAATGGTAAAGGTAATGGTAAAATGTTAAAAATAAAGCACAGTATACGGCTAATATATATTCAGTAATGCACACCAACTAATAATTTAAATGAGCTTAAAATATAAAAATATAAAAATTATACATATTTTTCTCTCCATGTGCGCATTTGGTGAAAGTCTAGATGAAGATTAGCTTCCATTTAATGTTTAGCAGAGAGTGTGGTTGTCAGAGTGTGATTTATGTGGAGGAGATTGAGAGGCACAAGCTAAGCAGTTGTTGTTCCTGATAACATGTAAAGACTTCTCAAGATGACAGCCTGAAATCGAGAACACAAAGATCATTTCTAGGCTAGTTGGCCGGTCGGGGCTTGCAGCTGTTTCACACACACACACTAACAAGCGCACACACACAGACTCAGAGAAGCACAGAAACGTACATACAACCACACAAACAAGCACATACACATATACACACACACTGACACACACAAACGCACATAGAAACACAAACACACAAACATACACACTCTGAGAAACACAGACAAAATTAGAAGCAACACAAACAAGCGCAAATACAAACATATACACACTGACTCACATGCAAACACATAGACAAAAAACCTGTACGTGCACAAACACAAACATACTTAAAAACAAACAAATGCAAGCACACACAAACACACAACATGCACACACTTAAATGTAACAACACCACCGCATGCACACACATGCACACACAATAAAACGTATTCAAGCAAACACAGACACGCACACACACACACACACACACAAATGTAGATGCAGAAATGCAACAACACCAACTCATGCACACACAAATGCATGCACACAACAAAACATTTAAGCAAACACAGACAGACACACACACACACACAAATGTAGATGCAGAAATACAACACAACCGCATCCATACACAAATGCATGCACACACACAATAAAACGTATTCAAGCAAACGCAGACAGACAGACAGACACACACACACACACACAAATGTAGATGCAGAAATGCAACACCACCACCTCATGCACACACAAATGCATGCACACAACAAAACATTTAAGCAAACAGACAGACACACACACACACAAATCTCTGTATGTCCTTCTGTCATGCAACAAAGGCCTGGAAGCTTCTGCAAATCTTTAAACATCAGGACAGATTTATCAAAGTTTCTGTCTGACATTGATCAAACATCTTCCTGAAAAGAAGCTGAACTGTTCGACTGAAGCATCTGTTGACTTACACACACACACACACACGACAAGGCAAGGCAAGACAAGTTTCCAGAATTTGCTATTGTTTCTGGCCCAAGTGAAAGTGGAAATGCTAACAAAACCAACCAATCTCAACACATTTGATGTTTCATTAATTAAATAAGCACCAAAACAAGTTTTGAGTAATTTACTTCAAAATAATAATTAATTACATAATTAAAATTGTACTTAAATATTTTTGTCTTAAAAACTAACTTAATTGCTCAATAAGTCATTTAATTACTTGACTCAATACTACTTAAAATACATATAAATCTCAACGCATACAGAAAAGAAATTAAACTTTAAAATTTTAGCTTTATTAACAAACAAACACTTAAGAAACGTTAAAAGTAATAATGACACATTTCATACATGCCATACATTGACATTAATTTCTTAATTCATTATTTTAGGCATGTTTAAATTGTCGGACAAATCAAAATTTCTTTAGTTAAAAACTTTAATTTATTTTTCACTATTAACTTGTGGCTTACCTGCCTCTTATTTAGATATTGGCTCTTTATTAGTACATATATAGTACATGTTTTGCACAATCTTACTCTACATCCCTTACTCAATACCTAAACCAAACTACTACCTTAATAACTACACTCACCGGACACTTTATTAGGTACACCTTACTAGTACCGGGTTGGACCCCCTTTTGCCTTCAGAACTTCCTTAATCCTTTGTGCCATAGATTCAACAAGGTACTGGAAATATTCCTTAGAGATTTTGCTCCATATTGACACGATAGCATCACGCAGTTGCTGCAGATTTGTCGGCTGCACATCCATGATGTGAATCTCCCGTTCCACCACATCCCAAAGGTGCTCTATTGGATTGAGATCTGGTGACTGTGGAGGCCATTTGAGTACAGTGAACTCATCATCATGTTCAAGAAACCAGTCTGAGATGATTCATGCTTTATAACATGGTGCGTTATCCTGCTGGAAGTAGCCATCAGAAGATGGGTACACTGTGGTCATAAAGGGATGGACATGGTCAGCAACAATACTCAGGTAGGCTGTGGCGTTGACACGATGCTCAATTGGTACTAATGGGCCCAAAGTGTGCCAAGAAAATATCCCCCAAACCATTACACCACCAACACCAGCCTGAACCGTTGATACAAGGCAGGATGGATCCATGCCTTCGTGATGTTGACGCCAAATTCTGACCCGACCATCCGAATGTCTCAGTAGAAATAGAGACTCATCAGACCAGGCAACGTTTTTCCAATCTTCTATTGTTCAATTTTGGTGAGCCTGTGTGAATTGTAGCCTCAGTTTCCTGTTCTTAGCTGACAGGAGGGGCACCCGGTGTGGTCTTCTGCTGCTGTAGCCCATCCGCCTCAAGGTTGGACGTGTTGTGCATTCAGTGATGCTCTTCTTCAGACCTCTGTTGTAACGAGTGGTTATTTGAGTTACTGTTGCCTTACTATCAGCTGGAACCAGTCTGGCCATAATATCCAAAAAGGATATTTTCTGTTTTTCACACCATTCTTTCTAAACCCTAGAGCAGTTAGACAGGTGTACCTAATAAAGTGGCCGGTGAGTGTATTAATAAGCAGCAAATTAGGTGTTTGAGGCAAAAGTCATAATTAGTGGCTTATTAATAGTGAGAATGTGTTCCTTTAAATAAAGTGTGACCAAAATGTCCGACACCAAGCTATTGTTTGACTTTAAATGTAACACTAAACTAATATATTTTTTGTTTTTTTCTTGCTTTTTGTTCTGCTTAAAATGTTCTCCTTTTTAATTTATTTATTCAGAACCGTTAAAGAAATGCAGAGTATTTTAGGCAAGTATATTTTAAGTAACTACTTAAATGACCTAAAAATAAAACGTAATCTCCTACTGTACTTATTTGTACGTTTAAAAAAATTACTTTGTACCCAACTACACCCAGCACTTCCAAACGTGACAGCGGTCTCTGGTTTACCGTGTTGCACCTGGTGAGGAGGATCTGTGTTCAGGTAAATGAAGCGTGTCAGAAAGAGCTCAACAGGAGACTCGACCAAAGACTGATACATGTCAGATCTCTCTTTCTCACTCAACCAAAGCAATTAATCACTGCTCACGCTCCGTCAGACTACACTACATCACACATGGAAAATGTGCACACAGTTTAGTGATGAGTGGAACGATTCAAGATTTTTAAAAAAATGTTCGGTTCTCTTGTCACAGTTTGGTAAGCATTTTTTGTTATCAATCATTTGACAGATATTCTCTTTCTCTCTCTCTCTCTGGTCCACTCGAAGCAGTTTTTTGGTGTGTTACTATGATTATGGCCCACGGCAGTCTATTCTGTCTAAAACCCATGTGTACCAGTTGGCTAAGTCTGAGTCTAAAGGGAAAGTACACATTCGTGGAAGATTTTGGAAAATGACAGCAGCACAAATGCACTGTCATTCATTCATTCATTTTCTTTTCGGCTAAGTCCCTTTATTAATCAGGGTTCGCAATTGCGGAACGAACCGCCAACTTATCCAGCATATGTTTTACAAAGCGGATGCCCTTCCAGCTGCAACCCATCACTGGGAAACACCCATACACACTCATTCACACACATACACTACCCAATTCCCCTATAGCGCATGTCTTTGGACTGTGGGGGAAACCGGAGCACCCGGAGGAAACCCACGCCAACACGGGGAGAACATGCAAACTCCACAGAGAAATGCCAACTGGCACAGCTGAGGCTTGAACCAGCGACCTTCTTGCTGTGAGGCGACAGCACTACCCACTGCGCTGCCTATGCACTGTCATCATTACCATTAATCAACAACAAAAGTCTAAATTAAAATTGTTAAAACTATATATACTAGGGGTTGCACCAACTAGTCGACTTTAATGCTCTGCCGTGACACTTTTATATTGACGTCGACTAGTCGCGCTGAGCAAATCACATGGTTTGTCTTGAACTACATGGCAGCCTTACACACAGATGTAGGTTCACCGAATGAAACTGCCCTCGCATTATTGAAATTAATTTAAATATTCCTTGAATGTTATTGTCAGCGTCAATGATTCACATGAACTTTGAGTGAACTTTAAATCCTCAAACAGGTGTCAGCCAGTTAGATCGCGTCATGCCTCAAGCAGATGATAGCCAATCGGACCTCTGGAACAGTAATGTGATTGGCCGTTGTGCTCTGTGACGCGTTTCCGCTGACATGTTTTGTGAATAAACCGTGAAACACATCGAAACTGTCAAGCGTGCAGCCGCAGAGGTGTGGCAAGCTTCAAGTGTAAACATCAGCCCAGGTAAATGTGGTGAAGATACACCCAATGATGAGGAGACGTCTGATAACCAAGATGAGCAATTAACCATGAAAAAGGTGCAACTTGAGTTGACCTGACCTGCACTATTATAACGGTAAAATCTGCTTCTGAGCAGGACTCTGACAGAGTCGGCACCCCTTGTCTTTCGTGCATTATGTTGTTTTAAAATAACCTGCCATGAATTGGTGTTGGATGAACAGTGTGCTGACGATGTATGCATTACTTTTGCACTAAATATATCGGTTATTGTTACATTTTCAGTAGTGCGAGCCATGTTGACTGCATTTATTTTGCACTAAAATTAGCCCAGGTTCTAATGTTGCGCTATTAAAGAAATTGACAGTGTTGGCAATGCATTAGTTTTCCACTAAAATGAGTCATTGGTAATGTTGAATTGTTTTCCACCGTGTTATGAGCTGTCAAACTTCATGCTTACATGTATTTCCTGCAAATAAATAGCAAATTGTGGAGTGTTGCAAAATATTGGCGTCTTGTGTTTTATTGATGACGTCACCAGCAACTAGTCGAGGTCGACTTTAATAACATAAAAGTCGACTTCCAATAATCTGAAGTCATTCAACCCCTAAAATATACATATATGATTCATGCCCCTGGCAAATTCTGACTGCCACTTGTTGTTCAAACGTAAATAAAAGCTGATAAATATTGTTTTCCACAATGATGCCTCTGGTACATCCTCTCATTATCTTTTGGGAGAAGCCTGTCATTTCCGGGGAAAAAAACCCAACAAATTGCTGGTTGAATAAAAGTAACTTTAAGTCAGATTTTGCCAGGGGTATAAATAATTTCAGGTTTGACTATATTATATTATATATATTTTGTGAAATTGGCATTATGTATTGAATGTTTTATATGTCTGTATGTTATTATATGGTATCTTATGCTGTTTCAGTGTGAATTGTACTGCAATAAAAAAGAAAAGAAACTACCAACTAGGGATGCTCCAATCGATCGGCATCAGCCGATAATCACATTTAATGACTCGATCTGTACTCGCCAATCTGGCCGATCTCATGAACCGATCGCAGGTGATTGTTTAGGAGTTCACAAGCAGAGGAAGATGCATGTGCGCACCCGGGTTATACATCAGCACCTACAACACCTGAGGAGGGAAATGATGTGCGATCGCTGCATGAGGGTCAAAGCAGCTAAAATATATACAGATCGACAGTCCATTGGTGCATCTCACGTAAGTGACGCTCTCTTTGTTGCAACCATTGTATATCCAGTGTTTTGAGCTGCTGTGCGAAGCAGAGCGATCGCCCCTGTCTAGTGTCTCATCCAACCGTATGACCTCTGCCAGAAGCTCTGCGAGTCTCCCGCATATTCATAGCGGCTCCGTGACGTCCGTAAGTTAGATAAAATGCTCCAAAAATCATGGCGATGAGAGTGAATGAGCATGAGAACAGATCGCGAGAGGAACAGTGATGATCAAAGCATTACATTTGTTAGGTTAAATGAATAGAGCAGTGAAGATATCTCGAGTGCAAATCATCGAGCTGCTGTGAGGCTGCCCAAAGCTGTGATCATTGTGCTGCTGTCAGTAGTCGAAGATGAGCAAAATATACGAAGGGCCTTGCCCATATTTAGGCCTTTTTACATACATTTATAGGTGTGCATTTTAATATGCACACCAAACTTTTTCTTTATAGACATGTTGAATTCTTCTTTTTTTTAATGCGTTTTATCTATTATTTTCTGTAAAGCTGCTTTTGACCATGACGTGTGCACACTAAATGGTTAAAAGAGCCAAGTATAAGGGATTATATGCAGCATCCTTCATTTATTCTCTTAAGTAAGGCAAGATCTCCATTTAAGTATCATACTTTGAGGGAAAATGTGCTTTATGCAATAGCAAAGTCACCATGACAGAGCATCCCTACTACCAACCAAAACATAGTGCTCACCTCAGCGTGGCCATGTTGGGCTGGTTCTGCAGATGCTCAGGCCAGTGATGCTGCATGCAGAAACAGGGGACGCCCTGAACGCAGCAGGAGCCCATGTGGAGCGCAGCGGACGGCACGGCGTTCTGGAAGAGAGCACAATCTTGCTGGTTCCCGTTACAGCAGAGTGAGCAGCACACACAGAAACCCGGAGGCAGAGCATTGGGCAGCAGAACAGCCAATCTCTGAGCATCTGTGAGCTGTGATGATGATGAGGAAGAGGAGGAAGACAGACGTGTGCTTTTGAGGCCGCCGTTCTGACCTGTGTGGAGGGAAAAACTAATTTTTACCAAACTTGAATGCTTATGAAATTTTGTGTTTCATTCATTTATTTATTAATTATTCATTCATTCATTTATTAACTATTCATTCATTCATTTATTCACTCATTCATTTATTTATTAATTATTCATTCATTCATTTATTCAGTCGTACATTTATTTAATTATTCATTCATTTATTCACTCACTCATTCATTTATTTATTAATTATTCATTCATTCATTCATTCATTCATTCATTCAATTATTCATTCATTCATTCAATTATTCATTCATTCATTGATTTAATTATTTATTCATTCACTAATTCACTCATTCATTTAATTATTCATTAATTCATTTAGTCATTCATTCAATTATTCATTAATTCATTCATTTATTTAATCATTCATTCATTTATTAATTATTCATTCAATTATTTATTTATTCATTCATTAAATTATTCATTCATTCACTCATTCATTCCATTAATCATTAATTCATTCATTTATTTAATCATTCATTCATTCATTTATTTATTCATTTATTGATTTAATTATTCATTCATTCATTCATTTATTAATTATTCATTCATTCATTTATTCACTCATTCATTTATTAATTATTCATTCATTCATTTATTCACTCATTTATTTATTAATTATTCATTCATTGATTTAATTATTCATTAATTCATTCATGTAATCATTCATTCATTCATTAATTATTCATTCATTCATTTATTAATTTATTCATTCATTTATTCATTCATTCGTTTAATTATTTATTCATTCATTTAATTATTCATTAATTCATTTAATCATTCATTTATTTAATAATTCATTAATTAATTAATTCATTTATTTATTTAATCATTCATTCATTCATTCATTTATTTATTAATTATTCATTCATTCATTTGTTCATTCATTCATTCATGTTTTAATGCCATATCAGCTGCACTGGCAATATTCATTGCAAAACCTACACTAAACATAGGACTGAACAATACTTCGTTTGAGCATTGATATCGCAATGTGTGTATCTGCAATAGTCACATCACAGGATTAGATTATTTACTAAAGGTTAAAAGATGAAGATATTATTAAATATGATCATTTTAAAATTTATACAATACATTTCTGCACTTGAACACTGTTAGACTCTTCAGAAAACCATAAAGCCCTGTTTATTTATTTTTGCTTATAGTTTATTATAATTTATGCAGATGCACTGCATAGAAAAAGACTTGATCATGCCAGTCGATCAAAATTAATGAATTCTTTCCAAATAGAGCTATTCAATTCATTTGGTGAAATTATATTCATATCGCAATATATATCGATATATATATAGCATGAAATATATGATGTCTTTGAATATTTTTGTTAATTTCCTTGTCTTGTGTGTGGAAAAGTACAGTAGGGTCTGTAACGTAACC
This sequence comes from Danio jaintianensis, assembly GCA_903798115.1. NCBI lineage: Eukaryota > Metazoa > Chordata > Actinopteri > Cypriniformes > Danionidae > Danio > Danio jaintianensis. Next base: position 12,685,194 of record CAIGQV010019088.1, read on the forward strand.
TTGAAGAACTGATACAGCGGGGGAAATAAGTATTAAACACATCATGTTTTTTCCTGTGAACAATATTTCTAAAGGAGCTGCTGACATGGAATTGAAGCAGATTTTGGTAAAAACCCAAACAATACAAACATAAAAATAAATTAAATCAAACAAAATCTGAAAAATGAGTGGTGTGTAATAACAGAAGGAGAAAGTGTTGAACTACTGAAGTGCATTTAATACTTTACATAAAAGTATTTTACTTTGCTGGTGCTGGCAGCTTAATGACGCCTCTCATATGGAGGATGAAGTCACATGCATTGCTCAGGTGTGAGTTTCTCACAGACTTCAACAGAGTGTCAAAATCTTGATGCTTCTGTGGGTCTCGTCTATCAAATCTGAGCTTTATTTAGTATTTTCTATTGGATTGGAGTCAGGTGATTGGCTGGGCCGTTCTACAGCTTGATTTTCTTTCTCTGAAAGCATTTGAGTCTCCTTAGCTGTGTTTTGGATCATTGTCTTGCTGAAATGTCCACCCTGGTTTCATCTTCATCCTCCTGCTAATGCTAAACTGAAGCAGCTGATATTCATTTACACTGAGGAAGGGCAGAGGATTGCTAAAGAACTACTGAGAGATTTCAGCTGCTGTCTGGGCTTTCACTGCCGAACTACACCTCCCTTTCTTCATGTGTTCAATACTTTTTGCCTGCGTCATTTCATTTTATTACGCAGAACATCATTTGTAAACTAATTATATTTGTTTTCTTTGCAAATATGGATTTTTTGCTTTTTACCAACATCAGGTGAAAATTTTAAGTCAACGGCAGCTTTAGAAATATGTTTTCTGAGAAAAATTAATACTTATTTCCCCCATTGTACAAGCGCTTCCCTTCCTGGTCACACTCTGCAGCGACATGTGTTTCTGTTTGACTCTCTGACCCTCTTGCAAGAGAATAAAATCATCTTTAAACATAATTGGAGACATGTTTATCTCTTATTCAGTGATGGAATTTTTAAATTGCTACGACACCTGTCTGCATCATCTGGGTGTGTTCATTGGGCTGTGTGCATGCAGAAACGCTCTGCTCCTCCTCCTCCGGGTCTACAGGTGTGTTTGTGCTGGGGTAAATGCTGGAGGATCTCCCATTGCTGAGGGTCTGGAGCTCAGTGAAGTCCTCGCTCAGAGCCATGATCAGTCCTGCTCGCCGGCCACACGCTGCTGAAGACTTTAATCTGCAGGTAAACACAAGCACGGTCACTCTTTTACAGTCAAGCAAAACATAAACAGTTGCAAATCGAGAGCTGCACAGTATATCGCAAAATTCAATTCAAGTTTATTTGTATAGCGCTTTTTTTATAATAATTATTGTTTCGGCACGGTGGCTCAGTGGTTAGCACTGTCGCCTCACAGCAAGAAGGTCACTGGTTCGAGCCCCGGCTGGGCCAGTTGGCATTTCTGTGTGGAGTTTGCATGTTCTCCCCGTGTTGGCGTGGGTTTCCTCCTGGTGCTCCGGTTTCCCCCACAGTCCAAACACATAGTACTATAGGTGAATTGGATGAACTAATGAACTAAACTAAAACTAATGAACTAAATTGGCCATAGTGTATGAGTGTGTGTGCGAATGAGGGTGTTTCCCAGTACTGGGTTGCAGCTGGAAGGGCATCCGCTGTAAAACATATGCTGGAATAGTTGGTGGTTCATTCCGCTGTGGCGACCGCTGATAAATAAGGGACTAAGCCAAAGGAAAATGAATGAATGAATGATTTGTGTATAGGGTGGACATTATAGAGTATATAGTATCCTTCCGTAAAAAGTGTACATGTTCAATGAAGTGTATTTGTGCATCATCAAAAATATTGTTAAATAATAGTATATGCAATGACGTGTGATAAATGACATTTATTTTATGCATAGGTTGTTTATTTTATGCATTTTATGGGACCTTCACGATTCACTTAAGCGAATCATTAGATTGATTCCAGATTGATTCATTCAAAAGAGTCATAACAGTAAAATATCACAAGTTTGACCTCTTCCCAACAAGGAAAACCAGCAACAATCAAGAATGCATGATTATATGCTGTCATGGCTTTGCAATCAAAAAATCAGGTTATAGTGGAAGTCAATGGGAGAAAACAGCCATAAGCATAACCAAAGGGTTGTAAATTTGCCCAGAGTGTATTGTTGAGTTGATGAACAAAGCAAAATATACCCTTATAAATAAGATTCATTCATTCATTTTCTTTTCGGCTTAGTCCCTTTATTAATCTGGGGTCGCCACAGCGGGATGAACCGCCAACTTATCCAGCATATGTTTTACGCAGCGGATGCCCTTCCAGCCACAACCCATCTCTGGGAAACATCCATACACACCCATTCACACTCATACACTACGGACAATTTATTTTACCCAATTCACCTATACTGCATGTCTTTGGACTTGTGGGGGAAACTGGAGCACCCGGAGGAAACCCACGCGAACACGGGGAGAACATGCAAACTCCACACAGAAATGCCAACTGACCCAGCCGAGGCTCGAACCAGCGACCTTCTTGCTGTGAGGCGAACGTGCTACCCACTGCGCCACCGCGTCACCCCATAAATAAGATTTGTCACCAAAAATCATTCCATCTGCTAACACACAAAGAAAGTTGTGGCCAAATTAAGATTCAAAGTCAACCCAGAGTGGATGAAAACGACCCAACATCACACAAGGGTTAATTTACTCTACAGTATAAAAGTTTCACAACTTGGTAAACCACAAAACAAATGAATTCACAATGACATGGCTTCTACATCAGCATTTATCTGCTTTAGTTATTATTTGAAACAATATTTTCCTCACACAGGAACAAAATCTATACAGTTGAAGTCAAAATTATTCGCCCTCTTGTGAATTTCTTTTTCAAATATTCCCCAAATGATGTTAAACAGATTCAGGAATTTTTCACAGTATTTCCTAAAATATTTTTTCTTCTGGAGAAAGTCTTATTTGTTTTATTTCGGCTAGAATAAAAGCAGTTTTTAATTGTTTTAAACCCATTTTAAGATCAATATTATTCGCCCCCTAAAGCTATATTTGTTTTGGATTGCCTCCAGAACAAATCACTGTTATACAATGACTTGCCTAATTACCCTATTTTTACCCTAATTAACCTAGTCAAGCCTTTAAATGTCACTTTAAGCTGAATACTAGTATCTTGAAGAATATCCAGTCAAATATTATGTGCTGTCATCATGGCAAAATCAGTTATTAGAAATGAGTTATTAAAACTATTATGTTTAGAAATGTGTTGAACAAATCTCTCCATTAAACAGAAATTGGTAATCATCACTGAACCTCTGGAAAATCATTTAGCTGCAGCTTTAAAAAAAAAAAAAAAAGGAAGCACTTGAGATGGAGAACCGGTTCTGGATTAGCAACCCTATGGAATATCAGGAAGAATGGCTCTCTGAACAAAGCGGATTTCAAAGGCGCGGTGTGATTGAAAAGAACAGGTTCAAACACATTGCACAGACAGCAGAGGAGTTTACGTTTCATGCTATGCTTGAATTTCAGCCCCCATGGCCAGGAAACTGTTGCAGAGGAACGACATGGGCCGATATTAAATGTTTGACTGCATGTTTTAAGTGCACGCCATGCATATCGCAGTAAAATAAGATCCAACCGTATTACTCAGGTAAACGCACGGCTGTGATTCTGGAACGCTTCCCAGACACTCACACACACAGTTTGTATTTGTGAGTTGTGAGAACATTTAATAGGTGTAACGGCTTTTATACTGTACAAACTGTATTTAAATATTGGCCAACACAGCAAAACAAGCCTCACAGGAAACTCTGTGCAGTTTTACTTTGTTGAAAAACCTCAGTGTGTCTCATTTATAAGCCTTTGAATAATGGGGACATCAGAAATGTCCTCATAAGTCACATTCTCCATGTACAACCTGTGTCATTATACACATTTGTGTCATTATATGTTACAAACACACACACACACACACACACACACACACACACACACACACACACA
>CAIGQV010019088.1:12710492-12722495 GCA_903798115.1 Danio jaintianensis
GCGTCTAGTTACGCGTGAATACCATGATATATTCGCGCAAGCCACGTCTGGTGTGAATGCCACATTATAAGTACTTACAGACTGCTCCGCAACATATTACAGTTAGCACATGAACTTTAAGCTAAAAAAGCATTACAGACACCAAAAAAGCATCATGAAGCATTACCGGTTATAATGCAAGTGACTAATGCCTTACGTTAGGGCTGAATGATATCAACATAAAATCGCATTTTCGATTTAGCAAATGCTGCGATTGTCTTGCACATCATATGAGGAATGTATGGTGATGTGATCAGTACTAAATTTTCTTCGAAGGCCAGAGGGTGCTCTCTGTTGTAGAAACGTGCAGAAAATTTCACAATAAACATGACAAATGAACAAAAGATACAAATAAACATACCTTATGCCTCTTCGGGGTGAAGCTGAATAAATTTATAATCTGTATATCCTGCATTTTGCGTCCTGACGAACATGTAAACAGATGGCTCATTGCATAGCAACGCATAGAAAACAATCTGCGTCTCCCGTTTTCAAAATAAAACTACATAGTAAGTTCAATATAAACTTAGATTAATTTTAAAATAACTAAAGCAGGAAAACGGTCATTGTTATCTCACTAGGAAACGTGGCTTATAAAACGCAGCCTGAGAATGAGGAAACAATGGTGTTTGAGGCTCACAGTATGGTCATATTCAATATACTGAACTCTTATTATTCGACTAGGCCTAGCTATATCCAGATTATCTCAGTATTTAGATTTTTTTTTACTTCAGATTTTCAATTGTTGTATTGCATCTCCGTCAAATATTCTCCTAACAAACCCTACAGCAATGGAAACCTTATTTAGTCAACATTTGGGTGATGCATAAATCTCAATTTATTATTATTAATTTTTTATTGACCCTTATGACTGGTTTAGGCTGATTCATATATTTCCAATGAGAGTTTGTTTGAAGCTGTTTGAGCAGCGAGGGGCCCTTACCCCAGCTCTATTATTCTGCCTGAATCCTGAAGTGGCATTGGAAAACCCCGGGAGGTGTCTAACACTCCTTTCCCCCCTTTTTCTCCCAATTAAACTCATTTTCAGTCCCCACAAGAGGCCTGTATTAGCGGACGCTCTATTTGCAGGATTATTTTTTCAGAAAGAGTGGTGTTAATTTGAAGTTTGTCACTGTGCATGAGAGAAACTTTCATCCGCTCTGAACAAACACCTGTAAGATCAGTCCGATATATTTTTAGGAGATTAAGACTTTAAGCAAGATTGCTTTAAATTGATCAAATGCGACAGTAAATATTTCTATTTCAAAATATTGGTTTCCTCAAAACTATGAAGCAGCGCTACTGTTTTCAACACTGATGATAAGCATAAATGTTTAATGCTTATTAAATGACCATATTAGTATGATTTCTGAAGGTTCATGCTGCTGAAGACTGAAGTAAAGATGCTGAAAAAACAATCCAGGCTCATTGGAAATATGTTCCCAGGACTACATTTTTGAGAACTGACAAACATGTACCCTGGACTATGTCTTCTTGCAGTTTTTGTTTTCATAAATCTGCTAGAGGGCGCAATGTAAATTTTTGACAATCACAAATACTTAACTGGCGCATGTTTTCTCATACTTCCCATTTCTCGTAAATCCAGCAGAGGCTGCTGTGTACATTACTGTGAATATTAACGTCCTTTTCGTGCATGTCCATAAGAGAATACTGCCGGCTTGTCGTCATGCATAATATATGAGCTTAATAACGACTGACCCACGCATCCCCTTCCCTAAACCCAACCCATAGTGTTTTTAAAAGCAAACTAGAAGAGAAAAATCATTGCAGTTTTGTTTTTCCTGGTTTCTAGAACCGACCTGCAGTAAACTCAAACCCCAGTCTACTACGCTCCACCTCCCAAGTCTGTCGTCGTTAGCAGTGAGCTATGCAAACCAGTCACAATAAAAAGCCGTCCATACGGAGGTAAGCAGTCAGCAGTACCACCCTGTAGGGCAGTGGTGGAAAGAGTACTGAAAAATCATACTCAAGTAAAAGTACCATTACTTGCCTAAAAATGTAGTGCAAGTAGAGTAAAAGTATCTGTTGTAAATATCACTCAAAGTAGGAGTAAAAAGTAGACCTTTCAAAAGCACTCAAGAGTAGTAAGAAGTGAGTATTATGCTGTAAAAAGCTGATGATTTACATGTAATTTGTGGATGTGTGTAAACGTAACATTCTGTAGTGCATTTAGTTATTGCCCAGCAGGCACACAACGCCATTAGACGTTAATATTAGGTTAGATTTAGGTTATGATGTCAGGTGACCAAAATTCAATGTCTAGCCAGCGTCCAAGGACAACATTATTTTGACGTCCAACAATGATGTGAAATGGCGTTATTGGCGATATTTTGTTGAGGTTCTGTTGGAAAGTGACCAAAATTCAACGTCGAGCCAACATCTTAAACCAACATCATATTGACGTCAAATGCTGACATGTATTCGTCAGGTATGGCAACCAAAATCCAACATGACGTCATAGTGGTAACGTCCACACAACGTCAAGCTGTAACATCATTAGACGCTGACATTTGGTTGATTTCAGGACATTGACGTCGGCCTGACGTTTGGTTATGATGTAAACCCGTTTTTCATTTCCAAACAAAATGCAACATCCCCACGACATTGGGGTACAATGTTAATCTGGCGTCATGTTGACGTCCTGTGCCTGCTGGGTCTTTAAGGCCATTTTGGTCACTATACAGTAAACATTCGTCATCTTCTCATCAGTGAAGTCTAAACAGTCTCTAGGTCATTGCGTGTAAAGATTTTGGACCTCTTCTTGGACACTTTTAATGCTTTCAAATGGTTTGCTGCAATTATAAATCACCCATGTCTTGAGGTTGTTCAGTATGATGCAATTTACCTTCTATGTGCGATTTGATTGGACAGGAATCTCAGGACAGATTTTTCTAATCCCCATAGACAAGAAAAATAAAGTAGTGTATGCAGGTTGAAGGAAAGTAGTAGAGTAAAGTACCGATACAGCACTGAAAATGTACTCAAGGGAAAGTAAAAGTACACATTTTGAAAACTACTTAGTAAATTACAATTCCGGAGAAAAACTACTCAATTACAGTAATTTGAGTATTTGTAATTTGTTACTTTACACTACTGCTGTAGGGTTTATTTTACACAAAATGCAGCCATATGTACTTGCAAGCAAATATTTCTCGGTGCTCAAAAATGTACCCCCAGAGCACATTTTCCCAATTAGCCTGTGTAGGAAAATTCAGCTTTGAATCACAGAAATAAACGACATTTTACTACATATTCAAACAAAAAGCATGTATTTAAGTGCATAATAATATTTCACAATTTTTACAATATTTTTGCAAGAAGATGCAGTTTCACTGAGCATAAGAGACTTTTTCAAAAACATTTAAATAATACATTTCAGGACTGTCCATGTCTATATCAAGAAATGTTCAACATAAAGCTGAAAAAAACATTAAAAATAGCGTTTTCCAAGTACAGCAGTGCAACAAGAAACCACATGATGACCTATCTGGAGATTTATTTATAAAAAAAACTAATATATAAATATATATTAGACAAAATTATGTGCAAGGACTTTTTTTCCAGAGTATTTCCTATTATATTTTTCTTCTTTTCTTTTAAATTGTCTTGAATGAAAAATAAATACAAAAATGTATGTATAAACTGCAAAAGTAAATAGTAATAAGCCCCCTAGGACTTATATTTTGCAAAATATCTAGTAAAATATTATGTAGTCATCATGACAAAGACAAACGAAATAAGTTATTAGAAATGAGCTATTAAACTATTATGTTAAAAAATCTCTCCTTTAAACAGCACTTGGGAAACATTTTTAGAAATCAACCATATTTAGTCGGCGCAACAGCCTGGTTAGCATGCTGACATATGGTGCAGTAGCACTTCAGGGCGTCCTGAGTTCGAATCCCAACTCGAGGACATTTCCCGTCCATACCCCCTCTCTCTCTCTCTCCCACTTCGCTTCCTGTCTGAAATACTGCCCTATCCACTTAATAAAGGCAAAAAGGCCAAAAATAAATCTAAAACAATTTTTAAAAATAAAAAAAATCAACCATATTTAAAAGTATAATAATATTTAACAATTTTTACAATATTTCTGTCCACAAAAATGCAGTATAAACATTAGCATTAGAGAAGATAAGATACTTTATTAAAAAAAAAAACTGACATTGTGATATTTTATTTGTCTACGAGACTTATTGCAATATCGGCTATAAAATGAATGGTTCTATTTGGACGAATTCATAGCTTTATTAAAAGAATTCATATAATTTTAGATTTATTGGGATGATTTTGCAGGGGATTGCATCTGCATAAAATATAATAAAACAACCACAAGCATTGATAAATACAGATACAAATGAAACAAACAGTATTTAATAGTTTACTGCCAGTCTGGCAGCATTCTGGCAAAAATGTAATAATTAAATTTAAAATAACACTTGATTATATATACATATACATATATACATATACATATATATATATATAGAGAGAGAGAGAGAGAAAAATAAGTATTTAACACGTCACCACTTTTCTCGAAAAACATATTTTTAAAGGTGCTGTTGACTTAAATTTCCCCAGATGTTGGTAACAACCAAAGAAATCCAATTATGCAAAGAAAACTAAAGTAATTAGTTTACAAATTCAATTATTTGTAATAAAATGAAATGACGCAGAGAAAACGTATAAAACACATGAAGAAAGGGAGGTGTAGTTCGGCAGTAAAAGCCCAGACAGCAGCTGAAATCTCTCAGTAGTTCTTCAGCAACCCTCTGCCCTTCCTCAGTGTAAATGAATATCAGCTGCTTCAGTCCAACATCTACATTAGCAGGAGGATGAAGATGAAACCAGGGTGGACATTTCAGCAAGACAATGATCCAAAACACAGCCAAGGAGACTCAAATGCTTTCAGAGAAAGAAAATCAAGCTGTAGAGCGGCCGAGACAATCACCTGACTCCAATCCAATTGAAAATACAAAATAAAGCTCAGATTTGATAGTCGAGACCCACAGAACCATCAAGATTTTGACACTCTGTTGAAGTCTGTGAGAAACTCACACTTGAGCAATGCATGTGTCTTCATTCTCCATTCTCCAACATTATAATTTCTTGTGCCTGAATGCCTTAAAAATACATGCAAATGATAAACGTTTTAGTAACTTTATGATCAAACCTTTCGCAATGACTTTATGCATGTTTTCAACTGTGGCTCCTGGTCAACTGTAATCCTGACTCCACATTGCAGATCCTGTGATATGACTATTGCGGATGCGCACATTGCAATATTCATGCTGAAACCATATTGTGCAGCACTATACTTTTCAGTATTGTCTACATTCAAAAAAAGTGTTCAATATAAAGCTGACAAACCCTCACAAATGGTAAAGTTTTGAAGTAAAGTAACGCAACACATCTTCTCAACAGCACACGATAGTCAACAAGTAGCACAAACATCACACTGCTTGACTGAACAACCAGCGCTAACTACATTCATCCACCAATTCCTGTCATCTCCAGCCTACATCAATGCATTTTTTCCTGCATAGGTACCTATTTTAACAGCATCCAGGATCCATTAGCAGATGTTTACTGCGTGAAGCATGTGGTCCACATTAGGGCAAAGTCACATCATTAGCATTTGACAGGGGAAAAAACACACACGGCATTACAAATATGAGTTTTCCATAATAATCGTGACCTGCAGTCATATTTGCAGACTTCAGGCCCCATTTCTTATGTTTCTGAGTTAAAAGCAGCTGTCAGATTTACTTTTAGTGAATCCTGAGCTAACAAGCTTAACTTCCTCCAAGAACAAAAACAAAGAAAGCTTTAACTTGCTTCTTTTTTTAACGTTCAATAAGATCTGGCAGTGGAAACCGCATATACCCCGCTAGGAAAATATTTGGAGCTCGCATCCCCTGCAGGCACAGCGGCCAATTACTGCGATAAAGTCAGACACAATGATCATCCACACACACACACACACACACACACTTCTGGAGGAGCTAAACTGAGGAAAACACACACCTGAAAAACTCATTTGACTCAAGTTATTAATACACTTGAAGACGACAACATTATTAGCACTATACTGTGATCATTTTTTGTTTCAAATATTTCCAAACAGATTTTTCTCAACACGTTTTTAAACCTAATAGTTTTAATAACTTTCTTTTATCTTTGCCATGATGACAGCTAGGCCTGTCACAATAATCAATATATGGACTTATGGCACAACACATGGACATCAATCATTTTTGATGTAATATATATCGCCCAAACATAAAAACCAATTCTAGCAACATTTTAGCTGATTGTGCAACCTCTCGATGTCTATTGGAGGTGTCAGTGTCAGTATGGGTAAAAACACTGTAGTATTTACTATAAATTACTATAGTATATTTTCATGTGGGTGTCTGACAGCTGAAAATAGATCTGGTAGCAGATATCACAGCCTCTGTTACTCTTTACCTTGCATTTTTGTGTTAACATTTAGGATTATTATTAGGAATATTATTATTTATTTAGGGTGTCACGGTGGTGCAGTGGGTAGCAAAATCGCCTCACAGCAAGAAGGTCGCTGGTTCTAGCCTCAGCTGGGTCAGTTGGCATTTCTGTGTGGAGTTTGCATGTTCTCCCCGTGTTGGCGTGGGTTTCCTCCGGGTGCCAAAGACATGCGCTATAGGGAAATTGGGTAAGCTAAATTGACCATAGTGTATGTGTGTGAATGAGTGTGTATGGATGTTTCCCAGTGATGGGTTGCAGCTGGAAGGGCATCCGCTGCGTAAAACATATGCTGGATAAGTTGGCGGATCCTTCCGCTGTGGCGACCCCAGATTAATAAAGGGACTAAGCCGAAAAGAAAATGAATGAATGAATGATATGCGATTTCACATTCTGATTCCAATGCCTGATTATTAATCTGATAAAATGACTATAATTAAATTAATTATTCTTAAGAATAAAATATGATGTGTCTTTGTAAGAGTGTATTTGCGTTGTGATGATATTATATTGTCATTCTGGCATTATATAAAATGAGTGGCATAAAATGGTATTAAGATGACAATAATATCGTTCATTGCAATATATTTTGGTGCAATATATCGTACAACAAAAAATAGATATCGTGACAGTAGGGGTGTGACGATAACCGCATCACCGCATTACAACCATAATCAGATGTCAACCGCAGGGATGTGGTTATTACCGTCATCACCGCCATTTGTACTTTATTATTTATTTTTGGTTGTGAAACTTTCAGAATTGTATAGAAAAACTGAATGAACTGAATTAAAAAAATAAAAGGTTTGCCCTAATTTTTTTTACTTAAATTACAAATTTTGATTACAAAACGAAAAGACTGACTGAATCCTTTTTAATAACCGGCATAGGTAGTTTTTATCATAAAAAGTTTATTTTTTCTTCCGACAAATAAATATAGCAGGCCTACTAACTCAAATCAATCGCTCCACGGAAAATAAGCATTTTAAAAGCACTGCTGTAATTCCTATATCACAAACCTCTATCAACATTTTTGATACAAGTCATTATTTTAAAGATTATGACTTGAGAATCTGATTTTACCTCAGCGCTGTACTTTAATTTTTTCCATCTCACTTGCTGTGAGTTCAGGTTAGGGAGTGTTTTGAATTAGGCTAGTTAAACTATCCTCAGTTTAGTGAATAGTGTCAAACTGGCACAGGAATATCAGTATAGACTTTGCTAGAAGGCTGGCCAAATGTAGCTGCGGCCACGATGATGGGAGACAACAAATCACATATATGTTAACTTATTTAAAGTAGGCTATAGGCTAGGCTCATAGCATATAAAAGTTTTGTATAATTAAGTTTATAAAAAATGTAGCCAATGTATATCAGAGGTTTTTCCATGGAGCAAAACAAACACTGCACAGTTGTGTAGCGGATGGGACGAACAAAAATGTACAATTAATTTATTTTTGTGGGAAAAAAAAATGTTTTGGGAACGAATTTCGTTTGGTACAATTTATATCTTAATTTTATTTTTGTTGATCAGTTATCTACAAAATAAACAAGAATAATGAATAACATTTGTGGTGAGGTGAAGTGCCCCAGGGTTTGCCGCGGCCAAAACACAAACTGTTTTTTTATATACAATTATAAGTGAAATAGAAGTGAAACATTCAGTATCGAATGATGTATTTCTGTTAACTGTATAATCAAAAATAAAAGAGTAGCCTATATTAAACGATTTTCACAGTATGACAACGTCATCCATTGATCTGGTCAGTTTCGCTTTCGTTTAATCAAATCGTTTGAACATTTTAATATTTTAGACAAAGTAGTTAAAAGTTTGCATAACCAATGATTGATCTTATCCACCCATAATTAAACATCATGTAGCCTGCTTTTTGCTTACCTGACCCGCGTATTAACAGCTGCACCAGCGGATATAACAGAGATCTGCTTATTAACGGCAGCACCAGTGGATATAACCACCCATAACAAGATTTTATGCATCCCAATATCAAGAGTGTGACTCCATAAGGTAACATAAACTGCACATACTTGATTATTACTTTAATGTGCAAAGCACAGCACAAAGCATAACTTATCCTTTAAATGTCCAAGCATTGATAAGGTCTATTGAAAGGGTAACCGACAATCAATTAAGCCTATGTAGTATATATGTAGTATATATACATGTAGTATGCAAATGAATCAAAAAATCAAGTGGAGAGTTTTGAACTGATTCACCAAATGAATCTTCTAACAGTGTTTCTGCCGATAGCAAGTTTGATTGAGTGACGTTCTGCAAACAACGGTCCTGACACTTTCACACCGGTCCACATAAAAACAGAGAAATGATGGCGTCTTCTAGAATTATATTGAAGTAGAGAGGTGTGATTGATGTCTGCATTTCTCTCATTCCTCACTCAAATCACTCGCTCTGGATTGACAGCAGCGTTTGCCTAGTAAACACAGACATTCCACTGACACAGAGACCTGTGAAGTTTTGCACACACACTGAACATAAATGTGCTTGCATCGTATTGTCACTGGTGTTTATTTAGCAAAAAGCAGTGTGGAAAAATGCATCTTGGTAAACACGGTTGTTTACTGAACTAATGTGATGTTACTGTAACAAGTTACTGAACTTGGACTGACTTCTATACCAAACTTTAATGCACCTGAGGTTTTAGAAACAACAGATAAAAGATAAATAGCCAAAAAAAAAGCTCACTTTCACTCTTTGCACCCTAGGGATGCTCATAATAACCGAGTCACCGTTAACCGAAAGGGTACGTCTTTAACCGATTAATGGTATCAGTTAAACGATTAAATATATATATATTATATAAAAATAAAAATGCATAAATGTGCAACACATATTTGTTAACTCGCGGGACGGTAACACTTGCAATCACACGTGCTTACAGACGTATTTTGCCAAAGAAGCAAAATGAAAGAAGGATATTGCTGGTCACAGATTGACACAGACGAGTTGATGCCAAACCAGTGCTAATGCTGATTGCCTCGGTCCTGGATCCGCGTCATAAACACCTCCATTTATTTAAACAATTGGAGAAAGAATCCACAAAAACAAAACTTTCTAAGATGTGCGCTACTTTGGAAACAAGCCGGCCACAAGTCGGAGCGTCTGGGTTTTCTCTCCATCAGAGCGCGCTCCGGCACCGCTCATAAACACAACAAATAGGCTATAGTTGTGATGACTTAGTGTACAACCAACAAACCAATCTTTATTTCCATTTGGAAAATTACAGTATTAATAGTTCTTATAAAATATCCAATGATTTACTTGATTTTTGCATAATGATAACTCCGCACCAAATTGAGGCTTTCATTTTACAGCTTATAAAACATGTATGCAAATTAATCCAATATCATATGCATAACATGGCCTTTAGCCTCCTTGCTAGAGCAACAGACTCCCATACAAAGAATCGCTGGTTTGATCCCAGCTCAGACCAGGTTGGGTGCAGTAGGACAGGTGGGTTACACGCGGGGGCTCGTCCGGGATGGGAGTGAGATTTAGGGGGATGAGTGTAAGAGGGGCCAGCTAGCGAAGTGCTATGCAGGTAAACCTCACTCCTCTGACCTCTAAAGGTGCTCTAGCGACAGACGCTAGAGGCGATGGTCTTTAGCCTCCTTGTTAGAGCAACCGACTCCAATACAAAGAATCGCCGGTTCGATCCCAGCTCAGACCGGGTTGGTTACAGTAGGACCGGTGGATTACATGTGGGGGCTCGTCCGGGATGAGAGTGAGGTTTAGGGGGGTAAGTATAACAGAGGCCAGCTAGTGAAGTGCTTTGCAGGTAAACCTCACCCCTCTGACCTATAAAGGTGCTCTAGCAACAGACACTAGAAGCCATGGTCTTTAGCAAACGCAAACATACACACACACACACACACACACACACACACACGAGCATACACACGCACGCACGCACACACACACGCGTACGTACGCACAAGTACACACATACGCGCACAAACGTACGCACACGCACGCACGCACATATGCACCCGTAGACATACAAACGCACACGCGCACACACACACACATAACAGATTTCTTTTCTCTTTGTCATGATGACAGTAAATAATATTTGACTAGATATTCTTCAAGATACTAGTATTTAGCTTAAAGTGACATTTAAAGGCTTAACTAGGTTAATTAGGGTAAAGTAAGGGTAATTAGGCAAGTCATTGTATAACAGTGGTTTGTTCTGGAGACAAAACAAATATTGCTTAAGGGGGCTAATAATATTGACCTTAAAATGGTTTTTAAAATATTAAAAACTGCTTTTATTCTAGCCGAAATGAAACAAATAAGACTTTCTCCAGAAGAAAAAATATTATAGGAAATACTGTGAAAAATTCCTGAATCTGTTAAACATAATTTGGAAAATATTGGAAAAACAGAATATTTCTCTGTATTCTCAGCAATGCCACACGAGGCGCTGCATTCAACATCACAGCAAACCTCTTCTTCTTCTCCTCTTCAGAGTCCCGCATTAATCAAACACTGGCGCACAACCATCAACTAGATTTCCAGGCTAAAATGCAGCGTTTTAATCAAGAGTGTGTGCCAGGAAAAGCACTTAAGCTACTAAAGTCTGGAAAAAGCT
Source organism: Danio jaintianensis (assembly GCA_903798115.1). Taxonomy (NCBI): domain Eukaryota; kingdom Metazoa; phylum Chordata; class Actinopteri; order Cypriniformes; family Danionidae; genus Danio; species Danio jaintianensis. The sequence goes on from CAIGQV010019088.1 coordinate 12,721,687, forward strand.
AAAGGACACGCAGGTCAATGAGACGCAATAATATATCAGTCTACAGTCAAACCAACACATTTCCACAAAGAAAACTCTGTTGAAACTCAACTCTCTCCAGCATCCACAAGCACATCACTCTGTCAAGATCCTGCACTTTTTACACACACACTGAACCACCGTGTCGCCCCTAATTTATAACATGATTTATTTATTGACTTCATATGATTAAATGGCCCTACACAACTGATCCTCTTTGACCAGCTGAGAGGGTCACTACTTAATCTTTCAAAAAGTTACTTAAAATATTAAAATGTATCTTAAATACATAGTTTTTAGATTTTAAAATTGGTTTCTTTTTCATTCATTCATTCATTCATTTTCTTTTCGGCTTAGTCCCTTTATTAATCAGGGGTTGCCACAGCGGAATGAACCGCCAACTTATCCAGCATATGTTTTACGCAGCGGATGCCCTTCCAGCTGAAACCCATCACTGGGAAGCATCCATACACACTCATTCACACACATACACTACTGACAATTAAGCTTACCCAATTTACCTATACCGCATGTCTTTGGACTTGTGGGGGAAACCGGAGCACCCGGAGGAAACCCACGCCAACACGGGGAGAACATGCAAACTCCACACAGAAATGCCAACTGACCCAGCCGAGGCTCGAACCAGCGACCTTCTTGCTGTGAGGCGAACGTGCGTTTCTTTTTCTCTGAGAAACTCATTTTTTAAACTAAAATAGTCACAATTACAAAAATATTAAATGTGTTTTTGTGTGTGTGTGTGTGTGTGTGTGTGTGTGTGTGTGTGTGTGTGT
>CAIGQV010019088.1:12722895-12739209 GCA_903798115.1 Danio jaintianensis
GTGTGTGTGTGTGTGTGTGTGTGTGTGTGTGTGTGTGTGTGTGTGTACACACTACCGGTCAAAAGTTTGGGGTCAGTAGGATTTTTAAATGTTTTAAAATAAGCTTCTCCTGCTCACCAAGGAATTTATTTCATCAAAAACACAGCACACATTGTGAAATATTATTGCACTATAAAAGAACTGTTCAAAAGTAGTTTATCATTTAATTTAATCATTTATTCCAGTGATTTTAAAGATGAATTTTCAGCTTCATTACTCCAGTCTTCAGTCACATGATCCTTCAGAAATCACTCTAATATTATTATTATTAGGGCATCTCGGTAGCGCAGTGGGTAGCATGATCGCCTCACAGCAAGAAGGTCGCTGGTTTAAGCCCCGGCTGGGCCAGTTGGCATTTCTGTGTGGAGTTTGCATGTTCTCCCCGTGTTGGTGTGGGTTTCCTCCGGGTGCTCCGGTTTCCCCCACAGTCCAAACACATGCGCTATAGGTGAATTGAATGGACTAAATTGGCCGTAGTGTATAAAAAATATAAACAACTGACCCCAAACTTTTGACAAGTAGTGAATGTATGTATATATATATATATATTCTATACTAAATGTATTTATTTATTTCAAATGATTAATGGCCCAAAATGGCCTAAATTATTAATAAATGACTTCAATTTAGACTTTATTTCTATGAGAAATATCTCATATTTATTTATTTATATTAGCCTAAAATAAGCTTCATTTACTATAAGATTTACTGTTTATTTATTTCAAATAATGAATGAGCCTAAAACATACTTAATTTACAACATGATTGTTTTATTGATTTTAAATAATTAAGCCATTATTGAATTATTTCTGATATGTATTATTATCATCAACCTTCTAAAATGTTCAGAATCAACAATAAAATAAATAACGGTGGCTCAGTGGGTAGCACGATCGCCTCACAGCAAGAAGGTCACTGGTTCGAGCCCCAGCTGGGTCAGTTGGCATTTCTGTGTGGAGTTTGCATGTTGGCGTGGGTTTTCTCTGGGTGTTCCGGTTTCCCCCACAGTCCAAACACATGCGCTATAGGGGAATTGGGTAAGCTAAATTGGCCGTAGTGTATGTGTGTGAATGAGAGTGTATGGGTGTTTCCCAGTGTTGGGTTGCGGCAGGAAGGGCATAAGTTGCGTAAAACATATGCTGGATAAATTGGAGGTTCATTCCGCTGTGGCGACCCCAGATTAATAAAGGGACTAAACCGAAAAGAAAATGAATGAATGAATGAATGAATAAATAAATAAATCCATTAATTAAATTGTTTGCAATCAGTAACGATCCTAAAAATAGCATTATTGGGTTTATTAAACTATTAACACCAACAACATAAGGCGCATTTGCAGGCAACTTTGACAACTTGTCAAGTTTTCTATGCATGCATATATTAATGTGGGGGGGAAAAAAAAAAATTATCCCTAAAACCTTTTAAAATGTATTCAGCTTAAATAAATAAATAAATAAATAAATAAGTAAATAAATAAATAAATATAATAAAAAATACATAAAAAATAAATAAATAAAAAAAAAACTAAAACATTGTGTTGTTTAAATAAATGAAAAAATATAAATAAATAAATTATAAAACAATTATAATAAAAAATAAACCCTAAAACATTCAAATGTATTCAGTTTAAAATAAATAAATTAAACCCAAAACATTTTGTATTCAGTTTTAAATAAAAAATAAATAAATAAATAAATGAATGAATAAAATAAATAAAAAAATAAAAAAAATTAAATAAACCCTAAAACATTTTGTATTGTTTAAATAAATGAAATATTTAAAAAATAAAAATTAAATAAATAAATAAACCCTAAAACATTAAAATGTATTCAATTTAAAATAAATAAATAAACTCATTTATTAATTTTCTTTATTTATTATTTATCATTCAAAATGTTATCAAGTATATTATCAAGTTTGCTACAACAGCAGAATGTGTGTATTACTAAAGCCTTTATTAAGTTTTGCATGAAAAACAAAAGCAGCAAACACACTAATTTCACAACTTCGTCATTACAGTCCAAATAAAGGCTGGAGCACGGCGCTGATGTTTGGTGGATGTCCAGATCTTTTGCTCTGGTTAATGTCAGTCTAATGATCTCTCCTGCCGACCAGCACATGAAGATTTACTGCGCTCACAAACACACTCCTGACACCGCCGCGCAAATATGACTTGCATTTGCACATTTTTTCCAGTGTATCTGACTGAATTAGGGCTGCAGACTTCTGGACGCTGCGCTCAGACCCTGAGCAGATCATCAGTCTTCAAGACATCAGCTGAAAGCATGATGAACGCCAACAGCTTGAGCAATGAAGACGTCTGAAGGTCACACACACATGAAAACAACTATAGGCCTTAGCCAATGCTTTTTGCATTAGCATCTCATTTAAAGGCCCCGTGAAGCGCTTTGAAATGCGCATTTTTTATTCGATGTTTGACGTAATCTCAACTAACACATGAAGAGAGGGCGGGGCATCAAGTAGCTCCTCCCCTTTTTAGAAAAAAAGCCAATAGCGTTTTGTTTTATCACCGCTCTGCCAGTGAGAGTGGTTGATTTCAGGCGCATCAAATGTGAAGTGTCTTGAAGGGGGCAGGGCTTGTCAGATACTAGAGAGCATCTGATTAGTCAGAAGATTTGATGAGAAAATGAAGTATGAGGTGATGTGAATACAATCGTTGATCCATTTAGGAGGAAGAGACAAACTACAAGCTTTGTATGTTTATATCTTCTAAACACAAATTTTGTCTCTGTTTTGGAGCACGCTAGCTTATAGATATCCTACAAACTAACAATACTGATACTAACATCTACAAAACTTTATTTTAATTTCTTGGGACCTTTAAGGTTTTTCACTCTGAAGTCTGAAATTTTGCACTTTTAGTCTGAAGTCTGAAACTTCTCTGCGACATGAATGTTGCCAGGGCTTGACATTAACACCCGCCAAATGCGTGTAGATTTCAGCTGTGACAGGTTAAACAGCTGCTCCCACTAGCCACTCTGGCTGGTTGAAAATAATTTTTAAATTGTAGTTTTCTTAAAAGCAGGATTCGACAATAAGGATGACCCAATATTCGTGCAAATGTGATCTTAGAACCGAGAAGCAGCACGACTGACAAAACTAATTGTGTTCGAGCGAGCAAAAGAAAGCAGCCGGATACCGAATGAGAGGATGATTACTCGCGCGACTGTTAAAAAAGCGTGCGCACTCCAGTTTACTTGCGCGAAGCAACCGTGCCTAGAGAAAACGCAACTGGTGCGATCAGTTCTCTTTGAAATAGACTAGACAAAAAGCGAGGATCGTGCACCCACAGTCCTGCTGCTTTCAAGAGCTCCAGATTTTTATATATATTTTTTTAAATATATATATCCTTTTGTAAGCAGTAGCGGTCGCTGCTTTCGATTTATTTAAAATTTGTGGGTAAGAAATAATTATTTATTTATTTTTGGTGTGGTCAGAGATAAATTTGGTAAATCCTAAATTTTGAGCCCTGAAAAGTCATTTGAAATAAAAACTAACTGCAATGCGACACAACCCATTTGCTCATGCACATTGAGCAAGCTCATACACAACACACACAAAAAGGCATGTGGACATAACACAAAATCTAAATCAAGTAATTTTAGCATGTCAAAGTCAAATTTATGCAAATAAAATATATTTTATTGTCGCTAGTGAAAACAGCGAGTGGCTAGTAATGTTGGAAATCTACTAGCCACAATGGCTGGTGATCAAAAAAAGTTAATGTCAAGCCCTGAATATTGCATATACTACTATCGCAATGGTAATTTTCCGATAAAATGTGCAGCCCTAATTAGCATCTCATTCAGCATTTAGTTGCATGTACGATCATCTTTAAAAAGACTCTGAATAGATTAATTATAATCAACAGAAGCAGAATGTTTATTTATGTTTGTCATGGAAATAGTTTTTAAGAGTGGAAGGGTTATCTTGTAAACATTTTTAAAGATATTAATTTATACAAAATAATCCAAAATTAAAATATAAATATAATACAATTTAAATGAAATCTGAAGTTTGAAAATGCTAATTAGTTATAATTAAAATGTATTACTGGAAAACCTATTTAACAATGTAAACATATTAATGAAAGCATGTAGCTAAATTGAAATACTTAAAGTAAAAAACTAAATCTAAATAAGTGGTATTCAAATTCAACAGAAGCTATAATAGTATATAAATGATACTAAAATAGAACTGCTATATACAGTCAAGCCTAAAATTATTCATTCACCTGGCAAATTCTGACTTAAAGTTACTTTTATTCAATGTTTTACAGTGGCCCAGCCACAGTCCTGACTTAAACCCAATTGAGAATCAGTGGAAGAAGTTAAAGACCAAGATGATGGCAAGGAGACCCTGCAACCTGAAACAGTCATCACTAAAGACAAACCAGTGGAGACATGCAAAAAGCTGGTCAGCAATTATTGCAAGCATTTGATTACCGTAAAAGCCAATAAAGGCTTTTCTATTGATTATTGAAAAGGGTATGAATCATTTTGGACATGCCACTTTTTGTTCAAAGGTAAATAAAAGCTGAGAAATACTTTCCACAATGATGCCTCTTGTACAGTCAAAATTTGCCAGGGGTATAAATAATTTCAGGGTTGACTGTGTGTATATGTTTTATGTAATATATATATATATATATATATATATATATATATATATATATATATATATATATATATACACATATATACACTCACTGGCCACTTTATTAGGTACACCTTACTAGTACTAGGTTGGACCCCCTTTTGCCTTCAGAATTGCCTTAATCCTTTGTGCCATAGATTCAACAAGGTACTGGAAATATTCCTCAGAGATTTTGGTCCGTGTTGACATGATAGCATCACGCAGTTGCTGCAGATTTGTCTGCTGCACATCCATGATGCGAATCTCCCGTTCCACCACATCCCAAAGGTGCTCTATTGGATTGAGATCTGGTGACTGTGGAGGCAATTTGAGTACAGTGAACTCATCATCATGTTCAAGAATCCAGTCTGAGATGATTCACGCTTTATGACATGGTGCGTTATCCTGCTGGAAGTAGCCATCAGAAGATGGGTACACTGTGGTCATAAAGGGATGGACATGGTCAGCAACAATACTCAGGTACTAATGGGCCCAAAGTGTGCCAAGAAAATATTCCCCACACCATTACACCACCACCACCAGCCTGAACTGTTGATACAAGGCAGGATGGATTCATGCTTTCATGTTGTTGACGTCAAATTCTGTCTACATGCCTAAATGCATTGAGTTGCTGCCATGTGATTGGATGATTAGAAATTTGCGGTAACGAGCAGTTGGACAGGTGTACCTTATAAAGTGGCCGGTGAGTGTATATAGAAAATGTAAATATTTAGAAAACACATACAATCTTTTAAAAAGTTGAAGCTAAAATAACTTGAACTAAACAGGCTAAATAAATAAATAAAAAACGATTTAAAAATATTTAACATCAGAATGTAAGCTATACACATACACATTACTAAAATGACATTGGTTTGGGAACAGATTGCAAAAATCAACATTTTAGATTAATAAAGGAATGCACCAGTCAACCAGCTAAACTAAAGCAGGTTAAAAAAGCGTCCTGCTGGCCTACCCTCCTGCTGGCTTCACTTCTGAGGTCAGTCCACCTGGACCGCATTTCTCCCATTTTTCTGTCCTCAGGGAAAGAAAATGTTTTGTAGCAATAGTCAAGCAGAAAGCCCAGGTCGTATTTCACAATAATGCGCTCTGACAACTCTATCCAGACGGTGACATTTGGGGGGGGTGGGAGGGGGGGGGATAAAAAAAAAAAAAAAAGGAGAACTAACACACAACACCTGTTTGTGCTCGACGGCCTCCATTATCTGACATGTGGAGCCGGTGACAGCTGTGCGGACCAACATCTGACACACGCACATCACTAATACCTCACAGATGACTTCTGAACAACATTTACATTTCTCACATCTACAGCTCACTGTGGAGAGACAATCACCAGCAGCATATTAATTGTACATGATATATAGACACACACATATATACAGCTGAAGTCTGAATTATCAGCCCTCCTGTATATTTTCCCCCAATTTCTGTTTAACGCAAAGATTTTGTTTCAACACATTTCTAAACATAATAGTTTTAATAACTCATGTCTAATAACTGATTTCTTTTCTCTTTGCCATGATGACAGCACATAATATTTGACTAGATATTCCTCAAGATACTAGTATTCAGCTTAAAGTGACATTTAAAGGCTTAACTAGGTTAATTAGGGTAAAGTTAGGGTAATTAGGCGAGTCATTGTATAACAGTGGTTTGTTCTGGAGACAATCCAAAACAAATATTGCTTAAGGGGGCGAATAATATTGACCTTAAAATGGGTTTAAAAACATTAAAAACTGCTTTTATTCTAGCCGAAATAAAACAAATAAGACTTTCTCCAGAAGAAAAAATATTATAGGAAATACTGTGAAAAATTCCTGAATCTGTCAAACATCATTTGGGGAATATTGGAAAAAGAAAAAATAAATTCACAGAAGAGTTAATAATTTTGTCTTTAACTGTATATATAGACCGTAGTCAACATTTGAAGTGGATCAAAACCTCAAAGTTGTCTTAAAGCTATTGAACAACTCCCATAATTGTCTTAGGACTATTTTGAAACACATTTTTGATCCACTTCAAATGGTGACTACTGTAAATTAATATTGTCCAAAACTTGCCTAGTTAACTAGTGGTGTAACTGATCACAAATCTCACGGTTCGGATCACATTATGTTTTTTTTTAGTCACGGATCGGACCATTTTTCGGATCAGCCAAAAAGGGGAGGAGACAAATGTCATTTGCTTTCCGTTTATTACAAAAACAGCACTGCAAGAAACTTTTGGTTTTAACAAGCAGAACTTAGAAGCTGTAATTTTATTAAAAATAAAATGAAGCAATAATCAGCTGAATAAAAATAAACTGTAAAATATTCAGTAATGTGAAACATTCACTGTTACTACTGTTGCTGATAACGCTAAATGTAGAAATCTAACATTATAATTAGTACAACCCATATTTATTTTTAGTCTCATTTTCAAGAAATGATTCAGTTATTCAGTCAGAAAACTTCATGTTTCATTGCTAGATGATCATTTTTGAAGAATTATTCAGTGGCATATTTTTCATGGCTGGATGTCGCCACCTATTGGTTAAATAATGTAATTGCTGCCTACAACTTTCATTTTGAGGTGATTGTAATCTTTACCATAAACATCAGTGGTTTTATCTAAACTATAATTTGTTCTCCCAGTACTTCTGTGTTATTTGACTGTTTGTAACTTCATAACTAACTCAAAACACTAAAGACTGAATCTCTTTCTTGATTTTTGCGTTTTCAGATTTGAATGCAGCGATTCGAAGGATTAATAAACATATGCAAATCAGCATCATTTATGATTTGTTATGTGGGTGTTGAGATCCCGATCTTTTGATGATTAATCGTGCAGCTTACACTGAATGCATTAATGCAGGCTAAACAAGTAGTGACAGAAAACACTTTTAATGAAACCCACCACATCCCAAATAACCTACCACAACTTCTTCCGTCATCACTATATTTTACAGGAAAGCCTAAATGATTTCATACATGTGATTTGAATGATGCGAGAGGAGATCTCTCTGTGATCGTTACAAACTTAGGATTAGTCTACCAGTAACAAAAAATTTATTAATCCATGGGCCACGTGTGTTCCGTGATTCGTACAGATCACAACTCAACCGTGATCTGTTACACCCCTATAGTTAACCTACTTGCATTTTAAACTGAATACTTGTATCTTGCATAATAACTAGTAAAATATTATCTACCGTCATCATGGTAAAGAGGGGCGTCACAGTGGCACAGTGGGTAGCACAATCACCTCACAGCAAGAAGGTCGCTGGTTCGAGCCTCGGCTGGATCAGTTGGCATTTCTGTGTGGAGTTTGCATGTTCTCCCCGTGTTCGCGTGGGTTTCCTCCGGGTGCTCCGGTTTCCCCCACAAGTCCAAAGACATGCGGTATAGGTGAATTGAATAAGCTAAATTGTCCGTAATGTATGTGTGTGTATGCAAGAGTGTATGGGTGTTTCCCAGTGTTGGGTTGCGGCTGGAAGGGCATCCGCTGCATAAAACATATGCTGGATAAGTTGGCGGTTCATTCCGCTGTGGCGACCCCTGATTAATAAAGGGACTAAGCTGAAAAGAAAATGAATGAATGAATCATGGTAAAGATAAAAGAACTTAACTAAGAAAATAGTTATTAACCGCTTCACTGTTTAAACATAAATTTCAACTTAAATAAATGCCAATCTTCAATGGTTTGGTGCATAGATTTAAGCTTTATCTCACTCCAAAGAAGATTCTTGTCAGATAGTAGCTAAAATGAATAAAAATGTTAAAAAAATTCAAAAAGTTATGTGCCTTTGTTTATAAAAATAATAAAACAACAAATGTATAATTTAACATATTACATAAAATATGTATTTTACAAAACCTTGACCCTAAAACATTGACATAAAATTAAAGATAATTATTTGAACAAATTATTTTCCAAATTTGAAGTTGATATCTCAAAAGATGAGCTTTCGGTATGATTTTATTTGGCCGCAGTACCAAACATGACCACCAGATGACATTCAGTTTCCATTGGTAACCATACAAGAGTGCCTCTTATTTCTGTGTATGTTTTGAGGAATCCAAACCATATTTTTTCCTACTTTTGACAATATTTGCAAAGAAGACATCAAATTCTAAAGTGGTATGGGCAGTTTGGTTGTATTTGATTTGAATTTAACCTAAAAAAAAACAACATTTTAAATACATTACACGTGGATTGCCGTAGCAAAGTAATGCTTTACAACTCTGATGATTAACTTTGTTACAAATGAATAAATAACTTTTGCTCAGTAATATTTATCCTAAATCAATATGATATATATTTAGTCATGGTTGCTTTATGTTTAGACTATAATATTACGGTTTAAAAATGTCATTAATTTCATAAATTTATATCTCATTTCATTTCATATTTAATCTAAAGAATCCTGAAACGTATCACAAACAAACCTGCTTTTAAACAGTGATAATAAGATAAATCACCAAGCATAATTCAATCATTCATTCATTTCTTTCTCTTCGGCTTAGTCCCTTTATTAATCTGGGGTCGCCACAGCGGAATGAACAGCCAACTTATCCAGCATATGTTTTACACAGCGGATGCGCTTCCAGCCGCAACCCATCACTGGGAAACACCCATACACTCTCATTCACACACATACACTATGGACAATTTAGCTTACCCAATTCCCCTATAGCGCATGTGTTTGGACTGTGGGGGTAAACTGGAGCACCTGGAGGAAACCCACGCCAACACAAGGAGAACATGCAAACTCCACACAGAAATGCCAACTGACCCAGCCGAGGCTCGAACCAGCGACCTTCTTGCTGTGAGGCGACAGCGCTACCCTCTGCGCCACCGCACCGCCCCATGTCAATCATTTCTGCAGAAAATTCCCCTTTCTCACGGAATAATCATCTCATTACTGACAACATTTGTAATATAACATTTCACGATTTTACTGTATTTTTGATTAAATAAATGCCTCCTATTAGAAAAATAATGCACGCCCAAGCTGGCAATGCAATCAAGATGTATTAATTACTTATAATTCAACAGACCGGGGTCAATTATTCCACTTATACGCTAGCCTCCACATCTAAAGACACTGTTCAGATGTTGTATTTGAGACATTTGCCAGGTTTTTGTCCTCAGACTGCCCCATGTGCGTAGAACTAGTCTCTCACACATCTCCTCCAAAGCCTTCTGTTGTGTTTTGATCTGATTTTTGACTGCTGTAGCTGTGAAATAATTCAAACCATCCAGTGTAGTGATATGGAGCTGTAATGCGCTCAAAACCTGCCGGAACTACTTTAGCTGTTCATTTATCTAAAATAATGACACACCTTAAAATAGTAGTGACCTTTTTTCTTTAGTGGAACGTTAAGAAAGGTTTTTAGCTGAAACTGTGGTCTTTGGTGATTCCTAAAATGAAAGTAAACAGCTCTATGAGAGTCAGGAAACTAATACAGGCCAAACAAAATGAATACTTATGTGTGTTACTGATGATATATTGTTGTCTGTGCAATAAACTGAACATTATTTTCATCATTACCACCAATAATCCACAGTTTAGACAAACATTGAGAATGAGGTTGACATTTAAGCCTCCATCAGGTCTCCAAAAGCAAACTGTGGCTAATGTCTAATTTCCTCTCTTCCTCCAGCTAGCTGTTTAATTGCCAGTTGTTTGGGTTGCACTTGTAACTCGATCTGCTGCTGTTACTAGTAAAGGTGGAATGGACATGACCCATGTCTGACTGCCGTTCACCCTTCAACTCTCAGTTAAGACCAAAAACAGCATCAAACTCAAATATCGGCTGCATGAATCAATCTGAGGCCATATTCACGAAGCATCTTAAAGGCCCAAAAATGAAAATTCTGAGTTTCTTGATTTTGTTGAACACAAAAGAAGATATTTTGAAGAATGCTGGAAATACTGTAACCATTGACATCCATAGTAGGAAAAACAAACACTATGGAAGTCAATGGTCACAAGGTTTTCTCCAAAAAAAAAACAGAATAAAGACAGAATAAAGAAACTCAAGCAAGTTTAAAACCACTAACTCACAGATTTGGGAGAAAATCTTACAAATAGTGTGCATGTAAGTGCTAAATTTTGGATTCCTACATTTTTGCTAAGTGTTCTAGCAGTACAACTAGCTCCTAAATCTGTGAAACACTAGGAGTAGTGAAGAAACTCATTCATTTATTCATTTTCCTTCGGCTTTATCAGAGGTTGCCACAGCCGAATGAACCGCCAACTATTCCAGCATATGTTTTACACAGCAGATACTCCTCCAGCTGCAACCCAGTACTGGGAAACACCCATACACACTCATTCTCTCTCTCACACACACACACACTTATACAATACACTAATTTAGTTCATCAGTTGACCAATAGCGCATGTGTTTGGACTGTGGGGGAAACCGGAGCACCAGGAGGAAACCCACGTCAACACGGGGAGAGCATGCAAACTCCACACAGAAATGCCAACTGACCCAGCCGGGACTCAAACCAGCGACCTTCTTCCTGTGAGGCGAAGATGCTACCCACCGTGACGCCCTAATTTAAATTTAAATTTAAATTAGTTCATTCCGCTGTGGCGACCCCAGATTAATAAAGGGACTAAGCCGAAAATGAATGAATGAGTGAATGAATTTAAATTAATTTTTTAACCCATCTGTTGGGTGAGTCCATATTTGACCCAGTGTTGCGTTACAACACAACATTTTTTAAATAAGAGTCTACATTGAACAAATGCACGGCAGGACTTAATTTGGTCCTTGGGTAATTCGATTGGCTATTTGTCGATCACATGTAAGTGACAGGTTGATCCCGCCCCCCACACAAGCACACACCAATCAGAGAAGAGATGTCACAGAAAAAGGTTAAGTTATTTTGATTCAATATCACTAAGGACACATAGATGTAAAATAATTTGTAAATGATGTATAATTTGATTTATTTTCTCAAATAAACAACAAACCTATGGAGACAGATCAGTCTCAAAAATAATAGATGCACAGCACAATTCACATTTACAAAATCTAATTCGTAAATGCAAAACACACTTTGAAGTTACAAACTTAATTTGTGCATTCATGATTTGCATTTTGAATTTATAAATTGTATTTGTGCATTCATGATTTGCATTTTGAATTTATAAATTGTATTTGTGCATTTATGATTTGCATTTTGAATTTATAAATTGTATTTGTGCATTTATGATTTGCGTTTTGAATTTATAAATTGTATTTGTGCATTTATGATTTGCGTTTTGAATTTACGAACTGCATTTGTGCATTTATGATTTGCGTTTTGAATTTGCGAATCGTATTTGTGCATTTATGATTTACGTTTTGAATTTATAACTTGTATTTGTGCATTTATGATTTGCGTTTTGAATTTATAACTTGTATTTGTGCATTTATGATTTGCATTTTGAATTTATAACTTGTATTTGTGCATTTATGATTTGCATTTTGAATTTATAAATTGTATTTGTGCATTTATGATTTGCATTTTGAATTTGCGAATCGTATTTGTGCATTTATGATTTGCATTTTGAATTTACGAACTGCATTTGTGCATTTATGATTTGTGTTTTGAATTTATAAATTGTATTTGTGCATTTATGATTTGTGTTTTGAATTTATAAATCGTATTTGTGCATTTATGATTTGCATTTTGAATTTACGAACTGCATTTGTGCATTTATGATTTGCATTTTGAATTTATAAATTGTATTTGTCCATTTATAAATTACATTTTGAATTTATAAATTGTATTTGTGCATTTATGATTTGCATTTTGAATTTATAAATTGTATTTGTCCATTTATGATTTACGTTTTGAATTTATAAATTGTATTTGTCCATTTATGATTTACGTTTTGAATTTATAAATTGTATTTGTCCATTTATGATTTGCGTTTTGAATTTATAAATTGTATTTGTGCATTTATGATTTACGTTTTGAATTTATAAGTTGTATTTGTGCATGTATGGTTTACGTTTTGAATTTACGAATTGTGCTGTGCATCTACTATGAATTTTATTTTGTAAAATGTATTATTTTTGAGACTGATCTGGCTCCATACTAAACCAGCCACCAACAAACCCTCCAGCAGAAGAAAAGCATGTATCTTCTGACATATTTCTGTCCCAGATCGCTTTTACAGCCTCTTATCATGAAAGCCCGGAGTTAGAGCACAACATCTGTTTTCCTTATTGGTTTTTATCCCTTTTGGACGTCCCGTTCGGAGGGACACATACTGTGAAAGCGGAAAGTAAAATCAGCAGAATCGTGGCTCTGACCAATAAGAAGCGACACAAGTGACGAATCACCAGAGCTGAATCTGGATATAAGATTTCAGGCTCTTTGTGCTGCTGGCCAGTGTTTACTGTCATCCAGGGTAAAGAGCAAATAAAGCACAAACACATTGGAGACTCATATAATCTTCTTTGCTGGCTATATTTCACATTCAGAGTCACTGCTAACCAACTTTACTCTTTACTTCAGCCCACTAAACTATACTAACTCAAAATGGGCATGAATGTTAAAGTGGCTCCCCCTTGTGAACGAGACTTGAAGCTCAGCAAAAACAAGCAAATCACATATCACAACATATATTAAAATCAATAAATCATCCTCGTGTAGAACCTTTAAGGGTTTTTGACTATCAGCATTGTGTTTATAATAAATCACATATCCTCAATCATATATTTTCTCGCATTTTTAATGTAATTTATAATGGCAATGCAGTCTGTTTTGTAAACTCTATATTATTAATACTATAAAAACATAAATAAATATTAAGTATAATAAAATATACTAATCTATTTAAATATTAAATGTATAAAGACAAATTAATTATTATGAATGAATTTAATATTAATTATTATAAAATATTCCACAAATATGTAAAACACAAATAACTTGATATTTTATATGTATTTAGTATTTAATAAACAGACTATAATTTCAACATAAATATATTATTTTGGTAATATATCTTTATTTACATACAAAATAAATTATTACAATCATAATAAGAGCAAAAATATTTTGGATTGATGGATGTTTAAAAATACTTATAAAATAATACAGAATATTATATTTTTTATAATTATGAACATACACTCACCGGCCACTTTATAAGGTACACCTTACCAGTACCGCGTTGGACCCACTTGGGTCTTGGACCCACTTGGCCTTCAGAACTGTCTTAATCCTCCGTGGCATAGATTCAACAAGGTACTGGAAATATTCCTCAGATTTCGGTCCATATCGACATGACAGCATCACGCAGTTGCTGCAGATTTGTCGGCTGCACATCCATGATGCGAATCTCCCGTTCCACCACATCCCAAAGGTGCTCTATTGGATTGAGATCAGGTGACTGTGGAGGCCATTTGAGTAAAGTGAGCTCATTGTCATGTTCAAGAAACCACTCTGAGATGTTATGCTGCTGGAAGTAGCCTTCAGAAGATGTGCACTGTGGTCATAAAGGGATGGACATGGTCAGCAACAATACTCAGGTAGGCTGTGGCGTTGACACGATGCTCAATTGGTACTAAGGGGCCCAAAATGTGCCAAGAAAATATCCCTCACACCATTACACCACCACCACCAGCCTGAACTGTTGATACAAGGCAGGATGGATCCATGCTTTCATGTTGTTGATGCCAAATTGTGACCCGACCATCCGAATGTGGCAGCAGAAATCAAGACTCATCAGACCAGGCAACCTTTCTCCAATCTTCTATTGTCCAATTTTGGTGAGCCTGTGTGAATTGTAGCCTCAGTTTCCTGTTCTTAGCTGACAGGAGGGGCACCCGGTGTGGTCTTCTGCTGCTGTAGCCCATCCGCCTCAAGGTTGGATGTGTTGTACGTTCAGAGATGCTCTTCTGCAGACCTCGGGTGTAACGAGTGCTTATTTGAGTTACTGTTGCCTTTCTATCAGCTGGAACCAGTCTGGCCATTCTCCTCTGACCTCTGGCATCAACAAGGCATTTGCGCCCACAGAACTGCCGCTCACTGGATATTTTCTCTTTTTCAGACCATTCTCTGTAAACCCTAGAGATGGTTGTGCATGAAAATCCCAGTAGATCAGCAGTTTCTGAAATACTCAGACCAGCCCGTCTTACACCAACAACCGTGCCACGTTCAAAGACACTTAAATCACCTTTCTTCCCCATTCTGATGCTCGCTTTGAACTGCAGCAGATCGTCTTGACCATGTCTACATGCCTAAATGCATTGAGTTGCTGCCATGCGATTGGCTGATTAGAAATTTGTGTTAACGAGCAGTTGGACAGGTGTACCTAATAAATTGGCCGGTGAGTGTATATACACATACATATATAAATGCATACATACATACACAATATTTCCTTCAATTTTACTTAAAACGTGAATATGGTTTCACTTACATGTACTAAAAAAAGGTTAAAAAAAACAAACAAACAGATGCTGATCTATTCATTTTCTAGCCATTTTCTTCTGTGCAGTCCTCCATGCCGTCTTTTCCTGTGCACATAAAGTGTTTTCTATATAATAGTTTACATAAAGAGAAAGCGAACATCAGGTTTTTTCCTCTCTCTTTCTGTCACTCTTACTTTGTTTTGGCTGCACTTGCGAAATCTTGGCTTGAGGGAAAAAATCTTTTTGTCAACTTCAATTAAATTCCCATTTGGCTGCATTTTTCATAGCGAGTGGCCTGGCAGCGTATGGCCAACGCTATATAACGGCATAAACATTTCCATGTTTTCAGAGGAAAGGCCCTGAGAAACATGGCTGAACTCTGAGCGTCTCGGCCGATCGCGGTCATTTCTCATGTCCTGAATTACAGATGAAGTACTACAGCAATCAACAGGGGGAAATCAATCAGTAATCCAGGTGCAGAGATCCAGATGAGCTCCGCTGAAGAAATCCTGAAGTCATTCCCAGACTTAATATATCAGGCCGAGCGGATGCTTCAACATCAAGGCCAAGACAAGGGCACTTCAGTGGAGCATTTACAATCTGAGTCAGAAACTAGTCAAACAGCAACATATCAGAGGACAGATGAGAAAAAGAGACACTGCGACACACACACACCCAATACATGCTCAGGGTTTCACATTTACTGGACGGAAACAAACAGGGTTTACACAGATGACCAACACATTTACATACTTTTCTAACTAGTCATTTGGTTAATTGTATAGATTCTGGACTTATATTGGTGAGTCCTTTTGTATAGGATGTATTGAAAATATTTTTAGATCTCATAATGTCTGGCAAAAAGAAAAGGCATAGAATGAATGGATAGATAAATAATGAATAGATAGATAGATGGATGGATAGATGGACGGATGGATGAATAGATAGATAGATAGATAGATGGATAAATGGATAGATGGACAGACGGATAGATAGATGGATAGATGGATGGGCAGACAGACAGACAGACGGACGGACGGATGGATAGATAGACGGATAGACAGACAGATAGATAGACAGATAGATAGATAGATGGATAGATAGATGGATAGATAGATGGATAGACAAACGGATAGACAGATGGATGGATGGATGGATGGATGGATGGATGGATGGATGGATGGAT
>CAIGQV010019088.1:12785999-12798798 GCA_903798115.1 Danio jaintianensis
TCGTGGATCTGTTTTGCGCGCTTGCTTCAGTCGCGTGTTCGTGGATTTCGTTCGCGCGACTTTTGAGTCTATTTAAACGCCATAGCCCACTGACTGCTGGAGTTCAGACGCTCGTGTACGCTGCAGCGCATGACTGTGTGTGTGTTTGTGTGTGGTCACGTGATGTGAATTTTCAGCAGTATAGTGTGGAAAGAGGGCTTTTCAGAAATGCTAGATGAAACGGCAAGTGTGGACGTGGATCGTTTCTATTCTAAAATGCCATTTTAAAACTAAGACGTATTAGTGTAAACGGGGCCTGAGTGTGTATTTTTCGCAAGCGGGTTGCTGCTGCGACGGGGGCGGGGCGGAGGATCGCGATGCTGGCTCAGCATCGTGATGTCTATCCGCCATCGGCGATGGACGATGGCATCGTCTATCGACCCAATCCTAGTATAATATGATGACATTTCTGTTAAAAACAACTGATCTGCTTCATATTTTTAAGGAAACTGTGATGCATTTTATTTTTCAGGACTCTTTTATGAAAAGAAAGTTCATTAGCATTTATCAAAAACTGTAAATCTCCCTTACAAACTTGCTAATTGCCAAATAAATGATAAATGAGATTTACTTTAGTTTGTTAAATGGAGAAAAAAGATAGCAGAGTAGTATTTAAATGCTATTATAATTTTTATGCAATATAAGTCACTTTATATACAAATATTAAACAACATTTTTATTTATGTTATAGTATATAAATGTGTATTTATTTTATTTTTATTAGTTTCAGAAATTGTAGTACTTCAGCTTTACCTAATAATTAATGAATAAGCATAACAAAAATAAATAAAAGGGCAGCACGGTGGTGCAGTGGGTAGCACAATCGCCTCACAGCAAGAAGGTCGCTGGTTCGAGCCACGGCTGGGTCAGTTGGCATTTTCTGTGTGGAGTTTGCATGTTCTCCCCGTGTTGGCGTGGGTTTCCTACGGGTGCTCCGGTTTCCCCCACAAGTCCAAACACATGCGCTATAGGTCAATTGGGTAAGCTAAATTGTCCGTAGTGTATGTGTGGATGAGTGTATGGGTGTTTCCCAGTTATGGGTTGCAGCTGGAAGGGCATCCGCTGCGTAAAAAACATGTGCTGGATAAGTTGGCGGTTCATTCCGCTGTGGCGACCCCAGATTAATAAAGGGACTAAGCCGAAAAGAAAATGAATGAATGAAAAATAAATAAAAATAATTTGAAATAGAAAACTTTTGCACAAACAAATATATAAATACATGAATAAATGTCATTATACTGCTACTTTCAATTTTACATGTCCTTTCTGAATAACAGTATTAATTATAATTAATATATTAATTATAATATACTAGCTATAATATAATGAATACATTCATTGTTATTATTATTAATATATCTAATTATAATAGAAATTATTATTATTATTTATATACTAAATTAATATATTAATTATATGACAAATAATAAATGTATGAACATTCAACTCCCCTCCCACCACACCCCTCACATAGCAAGTCCTCTTGCAAAACATTTAACAGATGAATGAGTGAATGGACAAACAAATTAATAAATAAAAGCGGCAAAGTAAATTAAATAAGTAAATAAATAAATAAAATTAACAATAATGTGCTTATGTTGATCATTACAGTTGAGGAGTATCTGGATAAATAAGGATGATGGCTACCTAATTCTTGGCTATTGTGATTTTGGTTGTGCTGAATTGTCTCTGGATCAATGAGTCCAATTAAGGGATGACTATACCAGAGTATAAATGCAAAAGTAAGGGCTAATTATGACCATAAAATGATTTCTTCAATAACCACTTAAAGAGGTGTTAATTGGTCAAAATAATTCAGTAGGGGCCTTAATTAGTTTAATATTACAGTAAAACCCACCAGCCTTCTGGTAGAAGTTGGCAGTCTCGAAGGCCAGCGCTGCGATGAGGGAGGCGTTGTGTTTTAGCTCGATGGCTCTGGCGATGGTCACTGAAAACACACACAGTTTCAAGCATTTTACATTAGTCATCCTTAAAATTTAATGATATACAACGTATGTATAATATAAAGTAAACTGAATCCATTATTAACGTAAAATAATGCAAAATGCTTAAATAAATGTGATACAAAAATATTGGATTCTGTTATTTACTGCTGTTAAACTCTTTTATAACAGTATTGACAATAACAGAGTTGACATTTTTCACCATTTATGTGGTTTAGCTCTAGATGCTAACCTCAAACCGACACCACAACGCATGTCTAATACACAATTGTTTGCATTTTCATCATATTATTGTTCTTAAAGAGTGATTAAGTAATTGACTCAAATATCACAGTAACAGAGTTGACACATAATGAATCTGCTATTGGTGAATCCTAAACATTTTGCTCAAATTAATGAGAGAGGAATAAAGGCACGCCTCAATGCCTTCCAGAGTTTCCCGCCACAGGAAGTGACATCACTTGGAGCAAGTCACATGCTTTTTCTATCAGTGCTTTACAGATTGTTCTGCCTTTACCGTAACTGCATTTTGGTCAGAGTTGACCAGAACGCAGACACACACACTAACTGTGTTTTTTTTATAACTGAAATTACGAATAATACATAAAATAGATGTCTCATGCAAATATTTATTTAACTTAGTAGAATAAACACACAAAAAACATGACAATACTGATTATTTGATGATAATTGAAGCTAAATGTATGATTCGGGATGCGGAGACTGTCAAAAATAGGTACAATAGGGAACATAAAATGTCTCTAAATACACACAAACTTTATATTTACACATAACTTGACAGAATTAGTGTTATTATTATTTAAAGTGGCTTCATTAAAGTTTTTGACAAATAATAGAAGGATTATCAAATGTAGTTGTAATGGAATGGTGAACGGAGTGTGTTTTACCCTCCTGAGCCTCTGCTTGACTCTGGACGATGTACGTGTCGATAACTCGCGGCTCCAGATCTCGGCCCTTCTCTGCTGGAGTGATGAGCCGAGGAATATGAGTCTCCTGATGGCCAAAAACACATAATAAACTATTTACAGGGTTTCTGCAGGTTTCACAGTCAAATTTAAGACTTTTTAAGACCTTTTTAAGACCATTATGAATGAAATTTCAGACTTATAGACCATTTTGAGGGATGTAAACAAAAACAATGGTCCCAACGCATTTCCTGTTTTATTTCTACAGCTTCCGAGGATCCAAAAAGAGCCACATATTGATAAATAATGTTATGATAGCTGTTTTAACATTAAGTTATGATTGAAATGCCTCTTGTTACAGTTATGAAATAGTTTGATAACAAGCAGGAAATGTTCATGGGCCAATGACATGACCACATTGAAATGGTCTATACAGGGCTTTCTTTTATATTATATTATAATTAGTTATTTCTTAGCCACATATTTTAAATAAAGTGTTGAAACAAGCAAACCCTAGTTGTATGCATACACATTTTTCAACATTAAAAAAAAATATATATATATATCTTTAAAAACTATGATAAACTAAATGTATGCACAACTGTAAGGTCCAGTCAGTGTCCTCACCATATATGGACTATAAATACAAGAAGAACTTTTAAACAAATATTATTGTGAGGACGATAATGAAACCATATTGGTAAATAGAGTTATAAAAGTTAAAAGTTCTATTGAGATGTGTTGTTGGTGAACAGTGATGGGAATAATGGCGCTATAAATAAACGGCGTTACTTTTTTCAGTAACGAATAATCAAGAGTTACGGTTTCCCCCGTTACAACACCATTACCGTTACTGACAATAAAATGTGTGTTACTATAATTGAGAACACTGAAGCGGTTTTTATGCGAGAAGCGTCTCTCTCAGCCATAGGGCCTCTCTTTCTCTGGGGTGTGTGTGTTCGGGGTTGGGGTGGGACACATAACCAAAGCAACGATGATGTTTGGTGTACGTGAATGTAGTGTAACTGAGAACGTGATGATTGGCTTAGATAGAGTACATTTCCGTCGTTTGCCAATCAGAGGCAGAGTAGGGCGGGCGTTCACACACAAGCACACGCACAGTCAGTCACACACACCAATGACCAGGATTCAGAACGATGGCAAATCCAACAAGTTCAAAGGCAGTGTTTGCACACTGGAAATATAAGCACTACTTTTCAATCATTGAGGTGAAAGGCAAGAATGTTTCTGTATCGTGCAACTTATGCCCAGGAAAAAAATTGTCTCTCTGTGTCGGTGACAAGTAAATCTCTAATCTAATGAAGCGCCTCACGTCGTCGCATGAGGCCACAACATTAGTGGATACACAGGTGATAACGTGAGCTCTGCTACCAAAGGAGGAGGCGAAGCCACGACACCAAAGCAAATAAAACTTAATTTTTCTCCACCGCAAACACTTATTACTCAGACAAAATTAAACTAAATAATATCCAGATACATAGATGAGGACATGCTGCCGTCATCTCTCACATTGTCCCACAACAACATTAAAATAGTGTAGATTAGTGTACAATGTTTTATATTTATTTTATAGTCACTTGACAGATTCGATTTTTATTAAAGTAACGCAATAGTTACTTTCCCTGGTAATTTGTTACTTTTATAATTATGTAACTCAGTTACTATTTGTGAGATGTAACTAGTAACTATAACTAATTACTTTTTTAAAGGAACGTGCACAACACTGGTCACAACAAACAAAGAATTACGTATTTTGCGAGTAAATTGCATACAAGTCAATGCAAATGTGAAACCACACGCGGAGACGAATGACACGAAATATACAATGCGTTTACAGTGAATGTGCAGAATTTTGCATTATTTACGTTTTCTGCATTTCATGTGGCCAATCAGAAAGGAGAAAACAGATGTTGACGGATGTTGACGTCATGAGGCAAAACTTCAGTTGTAGTGTCCACATGATTACACTGCAACTGAAGTTTTGAAAAATCATCACCCTGGTCAGAGTTTTCAGAAAGTTTTTGTTTCAGTCACCCGATACTCCGATTTAGTGTGGACAAACAGCAAAACCGCGTAAAAACAAAACGTGCTGTTTTGAAAATACTCGTGTTTGTGTGGACAGGGACAAAAACATCACAGCACATCACATCACATATCATGTCCTTTCAGTGTTGTCTCTGTCCTTAAGCTCTAATTATGTTTACATGTAATTTTCAGTTTGCTGTAGCTACTGCGTTTGCGCAATGATTGGCACGACAACAGTCTCCTGCAAATATGGCCGCAGAGAGAACAGACTTTCCTTGAAAGAGACTTTGTTTGTAAAAATAAAAATATATAGTCTTAAAAGTTTAAAAGTCTTGTTATAACACCACCCCACCCCCCATTTTCAGGGTTTAAGGCAGTGTGCATGCTAAAATCAGAATCAGAATCAGAAAGAGCTTTATTGCCAGGTATGTTCACACATACGAGGAATTTGTTTTGGTGACAGAGCTTCTACAGTGCAACAGAATTACAGAGACAGGACAAAAAACAGATAATAAATATATTTTTAAAATATTTTAAAAACCAAAAATCACTGGTGTTTGTTTTCATTATTACCTTGAGGGTTTTAAATATCCCAGCAGCAATTTTCAAACTCTTGTGAACATCTTTGGCCTCCTCCTCAGTGATGCTGCAATAAAAAAATACATTTAGTGCACTATTGATTATGGCTGCGTCTCAATCAGCTCCCTAGCTCTCGAGGTCGTTCATCAGTAGGTTGTGTGCATGAATTCTGGCACTAGTAAGGACTGATGAGCTTGGTTCACTACACATTGGGACACACTGACTGACATGAGAACATCCTCACTGTACATTATCAAAACTAGAGTTTATAAACCATTTTCATATATTAATTTTAATATGTTTAAGTACATTATAGCTAAATAATTGGATTGTTTCGTATACCAGCAACATTTCAACCATTAAACAATTAGAAATGTCTGCTAGATTTGTCCTAACCTATCTAGCTATGTTCGTTCATGTTAAAAAACAAATAAATAACGGACTCCTTTTAGAAAAACGTCTCTCGTTTGTCCTTACGTTGTCCTAATGATTTGGGGCACGTTTACATTTTGCGCTTCCAAACTTCCGTTAAGGGTGCATAGTGCATTTTGATGGGCCCTGATTTTCCCGGTGCATTGTGGGACTTTTCTGGGTGCAAATGTATCAGTGCACTGGAAGAATTTTGCGATTGAGACTTAAAATGACTGATGCCCAGATCACTGCACTGACTACTGAAGAAGGGAGCTGATTGAGATGCACCCTAGGTCTCATTGTATTTTTTCTACATTTTTACACAATAGGCTAAAAGCGCAGTAAATCTGTGAGCCTGTTTAATTTGTTTAATTAACCAGCTAACTTTAAATCTCATGTATTACATTTTTAATGATCAAGTATATTAAATAATGACTTGAAATTTGAATTATTTTATTAAGTGGGAAGAAAGGCAGCAGAATGATATGAGAGACTTCTCGGTATTATTTAAATCCTATTAAAATATTTAATGCAAGATATTTCACTTTAGACAGGAGCATCTGCCAAATGCATAAATGTAAAAATAATAATATTTTAAATAAGTTTTAAATTTTTATATTCATTATTAATTTCATTATTTTTACTATATATGAGCAATATCACACGAGTAGCAGTGCGATATGGCTGTATATCAGCACTGGTGGGAGGCGTGCGTTAGCATCCCACCAGTGCTGATATACAGCCATATCGCACTGCTATGAGTATGATATTGCGTTTATACAACAGTTCGACGGCACAATCGTGTATATAAAAAAAGAAAATCAAACACGGAGAGTCTAAAAACCCTTTTGTATTAGGAACTACTTTCTTCCGCCGTTCATTCACATCTGCAGCTGACGTCAGAACAGCAGACGCCCTTACTGATTCACCAACGTCACTTTAGAGGTAGTGTTTGAATGATTCTCTATCTAAAGTGATGACAAAACAGGTGATTTTGCTGACATTTTAAGATTATAAGGCTGAACGTGACATGAAATGCCATCCGTCTACAGAGATATCTCTTTACAGTATTAGTCTATTACAGTCTACAGTATTTCTCTGTTGCAATCGGGATATCACAATAATTAACCCCGAAAAAAGCAGCGCAATCACTACCAGATTGCTGTTGTGTTTGTGATAAGGAAAAGCGCTAAACACATGCGGGCATTTCTTTTCTTTCTGCCAACACAACACACATTATTGATATGTGAGTCCCATCTCACACTAAATACACTACAATTATATGATATAAATACAGCACTACAACATACAAAAGAGAGAGATCGACTTAGAACATCACTTACCAGTTTAATAATGATTTGATCAGCTGTAGTTAGAAATTACGCTGTTTTAATCTTCTAAGGGCTTATTATGCGGTCCTGTCGCCAACTTGTGGATAGACAACGTCAACCGTCTTTGGTCTGCTCTGTATGGCAGGCTAATGGCCGCCGACGCGCTGCCTCTCAGAAATTATAAATATTTTTAAATAGGCACTATCCTTATAAATAAACTGCATAGTTGCAATCTAAACAACTACATTCTCCACTAAAAAAGCCTCAAAAGTACATTATGTTCTCCAACAGCAGTAATATTTGTCAAACTGTAGAGTGTCCTCAGCTTGTCGCCGTTTGTGGGTGGAGTAATACACAAGGGTGAATGGTGAAGAGGCGGGTCGAGTGCTGTTACTGGCAAAATATCGCACGGCTATCAGCCAATCAGATTCAAGAACCAGACAGAACTGTTGTATAAATATATATTTTTAAATATATTAGTTTAGGTTATAGTTATATGCTTTTTTCCACAAAACAATGTTATTACAATTTACAATAAGGTTGCATTGGTTAATGGAAATGAAATTTATTCAATGAGAATTAAACAGAGAGCACACGTTATTATTGAAGATTGTTAAATATAAAATTTCAGCTCTTGCCATCAAAAAGACGTTTTAGGCAACCTCAAGTAAAGAAGAATGTGTATCAAATGTCCTTTGTGCCGACTGCCATTACAATTTTAAATACTGGGTACAAGTATGTATAGGGTTTTAAATAGAGTTTTTAATGTGATATATGTGATGACATTGAATGTATTTGTGTTGCCTGGTTTTTTCTGTAATGTGTGTAATGTGAACGCTGATGAGGTTGTGTGGTGAAACCAAAGATAAATTTCCACTTGTGGACAATAAAGAAAGTAAAGTAATGTATTTATTAACACAAACAAACAGTGAACCTCATATTTATTAATCTTGTTTAATGTTAGATAATGAAAATAAAGGTATTTGTTGTTAGTTCATGTTAACTCACCACACATTAACTAATGTTAACAAGCATGAATTTGGATGTTAATAATGAATTAGTAAATGTTAAACTATGATTATTAGAGGCTGTACTAGTATTATTTATTATTAATTCATGACTGCAACCTTATTTATTTATTTATTTATTTATTTATCTATCCTTTTCCCCAATTTTAACTTAAATGTTGCAAATTTTCATTATTTCTGTTCTTTAGTAATTACATATCTTTATTTTAAATAACAAACATGATTTTGACTCATTTATTTATTTTAGTCAACCATATCAACACTGAGGAGACACGAAACTAGCACAACAACGCAGGAAACTGGTTGGAACTGGAACTATTTTGCACAACATCTGGGCTCTCATTTATAAATGTAAACTTATATTTACAATGTACACTACCTGACAAAAGTCTAGTTTTAAGAACAACAAATAATAACTTGACTTCTAGTTGATCATTTGGTATTAGAAGTGGCTTATATGAAAGGCAAAGGCCTCTAGATTACGCTTATTTTACCAAAATAAAATATGATCATGCATTGATTTTTAATATTTAATTAGGACAGTAAGGTCTGACTTTGCTTAGACAAAAGTCTTGTCACTAAACAGAAATAATGTCCAGTATAGAATATAAAGTCATGGTGCAGTGGAAACAGAATGAATATTGTGTATGACTCCCATGAGCTTGGAGGACTGCATCCATACATCTCTGCAATGACTCAAATCACTTATTAATAAAGTCGTCTGGAATGGCAAAGAAAGCGTTCTTGCAGGACTCCCAGAGTTCATCAAGATTCTTTGGATTCATCTTCAAAGCCTCCTCCTGCATCTTACCCCAGACATGCTCAATAATGTTCATGTCTGGTGACTGGGCTGGCCAATCCTGGAGCACCTTGACCTTCTTTGCTTTCAGGAACTTTGATGTGGAGCTAAAGTATGAGAAGGAGCGCTATCCTGCTGAAGAATTTGCCCTCTCCTGTGGTTTGTAATGTAATGGGCAGCACAAATGTCTTGATACCTCAGGCTGTTGATGTTGCCATCCACTTTGCAGATCTCTCGCACGCCCCCATACTGGATGTAACCCCAAACCATGATTTTTCCTTCAACAGACTTGACTGATTTCTGTGAGAATCTTGGGTCCATGCGGGTTCCAGTAGGTCTTCTGCAGTTTTTGTGATGATTGGGATGCAGTTCAACAGATGATTCATGGGAAAAATCTACCTTCTGCCACTTTTCCAAATGATTAACCAGAAGTCAAGTTATTATTTGTTGCTCTTACAACTGGGATCAACGACAAGACTTTTGTCAGGTAGTGTAAATGTAAACCTCCCATATAAAGGTTGTGAGCTATAAAAAACTAATTTGCGCAACTGTAAGTAAACTCTAAGTAAACATATTAAACTTAAATATTGACTTAACTGAGCCACTTTAAATAATCATTATTAAATAAATTACATCTTTAATCCGGCACACGTTCCCTTTTAGGAAGGTTTCTATGCAAAGCTTTATAAATGAGACCCCTGAGGTGTACACAACTACTTAGAGAGGGTTTACAAAGCTTCAAAACGAAAAAGCATATAATAAATCACAAAACTCACTTCTCCTTTCCAGCCATTCGGGAGGCAAACTTGGTGTACCACAGGGCCACATTAAAGGCCATAGACACCAGCTCAAACACGGCGTCCTGCTGCGCACTGAAACACACACACAGTTGCCATTTTTATTCAATTAATCTTCAAACATTGTAATAGTTTTTGTTAATGTTACGTATTTATGCAATGATAAAATGCATTCTAGCTTAAGGTACATTTCAATATAATCACTCATTCCTTCATTTTCCTTCGGCGTGGTCCCTTATTTATCAGGGGTCGCCACAGTGGAATGAACCGCTAACTATTCCAGCATATGTTTTACGCAGCGGATGCCCTTCCAGCCACAACCCAGTGCTGGGAAACACCCATACACACACTCACATTCACACACTATGGCCAATTTAGTTCATCCAATTCACCTATAGCGCATGTTTTTGGACTGTGGGGGAAACCGGAGCACCCGGAGAAAACCCACGCCAACACATCAATATAATCATTACATTTAAATACATTTAAAATGCATTAGAAATAAAGACGAGTTCACCAATTTGTTTACTTTTGCATTCTAATATGAAACCAGCTAAACAATAAATCCAACTCTGTCTGAGTTACCTGGCAATATTTCCTTGTAAAGTGTCGGTCCATTTGAAATTCTGGATGAATCTGAGCTTGTTCTCTTGCGTAGTGCCATCAAGCGGTAAGATGAAACCTGTGCACATTCAGAAAACATTTCAACACCACCGACAAAACAACAACACTGAGCCTCTGAGAAAAATAAATGCAAATAAAAAAAAACTGAATATGCCACATGTAAATTTGACCTTTAGCCTGGACAGACTATTGTGCATAGTTTTAGATACATGACAATAATTCTTTTTATTATTATTATTATTATTATATATTGTTTTTTTTTTAAGAAAAGTTTTGTTGAATAAAAGGTGTATGTATACAGCTATATGTCGCTTGTTTTGACACATTATTCAAAATTTGTGGCTAAGAAATATTTATTTATTTTTTATTTTTGGTGTGGCCAGAGAGAGAGAGAGAATTTTGATTTTATTGCCATTTCAGCTCCTCTGGCTATGTCACGGCTAAAAAACAGATCAAGTTTACCACATTTTATAAATACCACTTTTCTAGAATTATACAAATATTCTAACAATTAAAAGTCAGTGGGTAGCACAATCGCCTCACAGCAACAAGGTTGCTGGTTCGAGCCTCGGCTGGGTCAGTTGGCGTTTCTGTGTGGAGTTTGCATGTTCTCCCCGTGTTGGCGTGGGTTTCCTCCGGGTGCTCCGGTTTCCCCCACAAGTCCAAAGACATGTGGTACAGGTGAATTGGGTAAGCTAAATTGTCCGTAGTGTATGTGTGTGAATGAGAGTGTATGGGTGTTTCCCAGTGATGGGTTGCGGCTGGAAGGGTATCCGCTGCGTTAAACATATGCTGGATAAGTTGGCGGTTCATTCCGCTGTGGCGACCCCTGATGAATAAAGGGACTAAGCCGAAAAGAAAATGAATGAATGAATGATAATTCAAGTCCCTTTATTAATCTGGGGTCGCCACAGCGGAATGAACCGCCAACTTATCCAGCATATGTTTTACCCTTGTGTTTTATCCAGCACTTATCCAGCATATGTTTTACCCTATGCCCTTCCAGCTGCAACCCATCACTGGGAAACATCCACACACACTCATTCACACACACACACTATGGACAATTTAGCTTACCCAATTCACTTATACCACATGTTTTTGGACTTGTGGGGGAAAATGGAGCACCCGGAGGAAACCCACGCCAACACGGGGAGAACATGCAAACTCCACACAGAAATGCCAACTGACCCAGCCGAGGCTCGAACCAGCGACCTTCTTGCTGTGAGGTAATTGTGCTACCCACTGCGCCACCGTACTGCCCAATAATAATGATAATTATTGTACAATTTTAGAAGGATTGTGTGGCCAGAGAAAACAATTGGTAAATCCTTAGTGTTGAGCCCTGAAAAGTCATGTGAAATAAAAACTAATTGCAATGGGACACCACAACTCATTTGCTCATGCTCATTGAGCAAGCTCGTACAAAACACACACAAAAAGTAAAATGAATGAGGAGGCATATGGACATAACACAAAATCTAAATCAAGAAATTTTAGCACGCCAAAGTCAAATTTAAGCAAATAAAATATATTTTCCCAACAACTAAATTGTGGCTAATGGAAATGTTGAGTGGCTAGTAATGTTTCAAAACTACTAACCACAGAGGCTGGTGATCAAAAAAGTTAATGTCAAGCCCTGATTATTTGTGTGGTATTTTGAGCTGAAACTTCACATACACACTCTAGGGACATCAGAAACTTATTTGACATCGTACATTACATAATTTATCATATCATATCTTAAGTTAAGACCTAAGATAATTTTACCTCAATAAATATCCTCAAAAAGCCTCAAGAAAGGAGATATGATAATTCACAAACCCTGTAAAAGAGCAAAATACTCGTCGCTGGATTTCTTCAGGATGTCTGGAGAACATGTGGCATCGGTGAACATGTCCAGCAGTCGAGCACGCGCCGTTCGCAGGTCACTGAAACACACATTCAACATTTACAAGCAAAATTATTAAAGCGTCTTTTTTTTGCAAATATTTCTAACGAGAGCAAAGAAAAATTCATCATTTTTCCTATTATATTTTTCTTCTGGAGAAAGTCTTATTTCTTCAAGTTTGGCTGAAACAAAAAATATATATATAAAAAAAAGAATTAAAATGACTGTGGTCAATATTATTAGCCCCCTTAAGAAATTATTATTTTCAATTGTCTACAGAACAAACCACTGTTATACAATGACTTGCCTAATTACCCTAAAAACTAGCCTAGAACGCCATCTGCTGTTTAAAAATTAGCCTAGA
>CAIGQV010019088.1:12816090-12847625 GCA_903798115.1 Danio jaintianensis
AGTCATTTCTGTTGAGCACGTGAACACAATGGCAAATCAGCGCTGTTCAAAAACGTGCTCATCAGCGCTCAAATGTTAGTGGGAAATGGACATTTTTAAAATGTCAGTATCGACTGGTGCCGAATTTCAGTATCGTGACAACCCTAACAGAAATGCCTTGAGTTTCCAGTCATTAATTAATAAACTATTTTTGTGATGTTTCATCAGACTCGCCAGGCAGCTTCAGAAAGAAGTGCAGTCTTCAAACTCACACGATTTTACAGAGGAGCAGAAGGTATGTATGTGTGTTTGATTGACAGCTGTCAATCACATTTTGAAGCATTATACAGAATTGTTAAAGTATTGGGCCTTATTCATGAGCCACGAGCAGAATGAAATTTAGTGTGTAAAACATTAATCATTTTTTTTGTAATTATGAAAGTGTTGGTATTTTAGTTTTATATTAAAATACACATGAAATCAAAACTAACCATGTTGATTTTGTTCGCTCACATTGCTAGTTTTGTGGTGAACAATTCATCTGTGCATGTCATTAAGAAAAACTAAATTGTTTGCCTAATCTAAAAATGCACTTCCTGTTTGTTTTCAGTTAAATTCTCAGATTAGGTCTGTCTGAGGTATTGGGCGTGACTAACATACTTAACCACGCCCCTTCAGCTGTCAGTTTTGACAACAAACAGAAATGGTGAGCAGGAGGAGTCTGCTAGGTTGTAATAACTCTCCCCAAACCCTTTTCCAGATCTTTCTGAATGAAACGCCTACTTTACTACATCCAATAAGCTCGCAGTAGAAAAAAAAAGCCACGCCCACTGTTTTCTCATTTAATATTCCGGTTCTCTAGCAACAATACGGAAAAAAATGGTCGCAGCTTCTGGTTCATGTGGACTTTAAGTGAGTAGGGGGTGGGGATTAATTTTTGCACTCCTCCAATCATCTTTCACTCCCAGCAAACTAACGGTTGGAGGGGCGTGGCTAAGTATATTTCACCCAATCAGAGAATGACTGCTGTTTCAGAACAGAAGCATATGCTCAGATTTAATTAAAGATTACTAAACACTGTATTTTATTGAGTGGATTAACTTGCAGAGATTAATTGTTCACCTAAAGCCTACCATTGTGCGCTTGAAAAAATAAACGCTGTATATTTTGATTTCACGTGGACTTTAACATACTGTTGTTTATTAAATCTTAAAACTGTTCAATCTGATGTTTACGAAGTGTTTAGTGAATCTGGTAGAGAGTTTATCTATGGAAGGTGTATCTATGCTACACCAATTTTTAAATTAATATGAATTTACTGCTATATTGACAAATGTATACATGAATAAGACTTTTTTAAAGAGTTCTTTTAAGAGTTTTTTTTGTTTTATAGTTCTTTAATTTGTTTGTTTATAGATTTTTTTTGTTGTTGAAACCAATTTAGAGCTGCTGTTGTCTCATAATATAAAATTTTTTCTTCTCTAGAAAACCTTGGGAAAGTTTGCCACATGCCTTGAAATGCGAAGTGCAGCCTTACAGGTCAGTCTTGTAATGAGTGAATGTAAACACAGACACAATGAGATTAGAGTTAAAGGGAGAATTCACCCAAAAATAAACAATTTCTCATCATTTACTCTCACTCAAGTGGTTTTAAACTTCTTTCTTCTGTTGAACACTAAGTGAGGTTTTATAAACTAATTTTGAGAGGATCACGTGCTATGATTGACCGCGGCTGGTCACACATCAACAACCAAACAATAGACCAATCAGACGAATTTAAACCTACATAAATAGCCCCTTTTCCTTACCTCCCTTATCTTCATTTTTAAAGAAACCCCCCATCCACCCCATCTCCCCCTCTTTCCCTCCTATACTAGGGGAGCTCTCGAGACCTACCTGATCTCGGACCCCCTTCTATACTAACTAACCAGGAGGGAGCCCTGGGATCAAGAATCTCTGATCTTAGGGCTCTCCCCCGGGACACCATGCCAAACCTGCAACCAATATCAACCATTAGCTAAGTGTGAACTCATGAAACTAGATATTCTGAAGAATGCCATTAAAAAACAGCCCATATTAGAAACAAAAATACTATGGAAGTCAATAGATATGTTTCCATCCACCTATTTTTATGCGCATTTTGGATATGGATGGGTTGATGGAAACGGCAAGATGTGCATCAATTTTGAAAATGCACATAATAAAACGTATGCACATAACTGAGTATGATGAACTAATTATTTTTATTATTTTTTAAAAGATTTATTTTTGGCTTTTTTGCCTTTATTAAGTGGATAGGACAGTATTTCAGACAGGAAGCGAAGTGGGAGAGAGAGAGAGAGGGGCTAGGGACGGGAAATGTCCTCGAGCCGGGATTCGAACCTGAAGTGCTACTGCACAATATGTCAGCGCGGTAACTCAATACCAACGCGGTATTGAGCCGGCAAACTTTTTATTTGATAAGAAAAATGTGCATAAACTACGATGGAAACACTTTTATTGAACAAATTCCAGTATGCGCATTAAAAAAAGTCATGTGATTTTGATAGGAGATCATACAAATTGTGTGTAAATGGACAAACCAGCAGGCTGAGCACACTGTAAAACATCTGAAATGTTGTTTTGGTCATTCTAAAACGCCGTAACTATTTCAGTATTAATGTTATTATATTAATAATCACCTCCAGAATATTTAAGAGCGTTTGTGCTCCGCGTCTCATGCCTTCAAACGCCACCACGTGTTCATTGCGTGTCAGCATTTGTCTTCTGAGGCGCAAGTCATTTATTAAATAAAGAAAAGACTCACGCAGCTTCTCCTACCACAGCCGGTTTTGCACATAAATTTAATTTGCATCTTTGGATGTAAACATAGCTAAGGGCTGTTTTTTGCCCAGCATTCTTCAGTTTATCTTCATTTATGTTCAACAGAAGAAAGAAACTCAAACAGGTTTAGGAAATGATGACAGAATTTTCAGTTTTGGGTGAACCGTCCCTTTAAATGGTGTCGATCAAGTAACACATTGACAACCAATCACAACATCTTTGCATAGACATCTTTTGCATAGGATCTGCATAGGCAAATAATTAAAAAACTAGTCGAAGACATTGTTAAAATGGCTCCACTGCAGTGCAATTATTTCACATAAATGAGAACATCATATAAATTCTCATTTCTTCAGGTTTAATCTGTGATTTTGCTGTTTGTTTAGTGCACGCAGTCTCAAGAGGAGTTCAAGCTTGAAGACCTGAAAAAACTGGAACCCAGTATGTATATTAATATCCGCCTGTGAATGAGATTAACCCTATAAATATTATCCAAAAAAGTTCTGCGGTAGCTCAAATAACGTGTCGGTGCTCTTTGGGCAAGGGATTCATCGGAACGAGCAACAAAAATCAGTCCAAGGCACTCGAAAGATGTGGTAAAAATCTTAAAAAGCCTTTATTGACATGGCTAATCTTTAAAAAACCTACGCGTATCGGCAGAGAGCTGCCTTCATCAGGGTAACAGTGATCAGGTGCGTCTGGAGTTTCTTTTAAATGCCACAGTCTCATGACTCATTAGAATATCCAGACCATACCGAAACAATATATTAAACAAGGCCAACTCAACAATCATCACCAATTCAGCATTGATAGAGGGGAGAAAAATAAATAAATAAAATAAAAATAAATAAAGATAAATGATGCATGTTATAGAACATATTTCTCAAATAATACAATATAGATATACATATATATATATACACACATATACATACACATATATGTACATACATAAACACACACATATATACGCCCATACATGCACATAGATGCATACATACATGTACAAATACATACCCATTCAACAATATATAATAAAAGTCTATAGAACATATAAAAAAAAAAGTGTATTAATTATATTTAAAAATATGCTCTATACCAACTATTTATATACCAATAGTTGGTATAGAGCATATTTTTAATTCTGCAAGGGGAGGAGACAGGATAAAAAGATTAAAACAGAGAGAAAACTTTTGGATCTATACATTAAAAGCGACTAGATTTCCAGGCTTAAATGGCGAATTAGATTTTTCTCCTTTTTTGTACAAATTTTTTTTTTATATGTTCTATAGACTTTTATTATATATTGTAGAATGGGTATGTATTTGTACATGTATGTATGCATCTATGTGCATGTATGGGTGTATATATGTGTGTGTGTATATGTGTATGTATATGTATATCTATATTGTATTATTTGAGAAATATGTTCTATAACATGCATCATTTATCTTTATTTATTTTTATTTTATTTATTTATTTTTCTCCCCTCTATCAATGCTGAATTGGTGATGATTGTTGAGTTGGCCTTGTTTAATATATTGTTTCGGTATGGTCTCGATATTCTAATGAGTCATGAGACTGTGGCATTTAAAAGAAACTCCAGATGCACCTGATCACTGTTACCCTGATGAAGGCAGCTCTCTGCCGATACGCGTAGGTTTTTTAAAGATTAGCCATGTCAATAAAGGCTTTTTAAGATTTTTTCCACATCTTTCCAGTGCCTTGGACTGATTTTTGTTGCTCGTTCCTATAAGTACAACATTTGATCCAAGAATTTCAATCCTTTGACAAACCTGTTGCACAGTATCTGCTTTATGCCCTATTTTGTCATGTTATACAAAATTGTTATACTTTTATATTGATACTTTACTCTTTTTGGCTCTTGAAAACACATTTAAAAGTACACTATTGCTGATAATATATCTTAATAAATAGTTCATAACTGCTAATGATCTGTTTCTCTGCAGTTATTAAGAATATTCTGACCTACAACAAAGATTTCCCTTTTGATGTCCAACCAGTGCCTTTGAGGTAATTCATTAATGGTTTCTTTTTTATATATAAAATGATGGAAAGGCTGTTGTTATATGCCGAATATTAGTGTGCATTAGTATTAATAGTTAATATGCTTACTTTATTTATTATGCATTTATAATCCTCTTAGTCTTAGCTGACATTATCTTCAGCAGCTCAAAACTCTAATGGCGGACGGCTGCTTCTCACTGTTGTTTATGCTAATGAGGGAGAGATGGTCACTAGTGGGCGGGGCTTTCCCCCTCTGATGACACGTGCAAAGGGAGAATGTCAATCAAAGCGTTTCTGCAGACTGTTTGTTATCAAGTGTGACTATAAAAAAGACAATTAATTCATTTTTACCATTATATTCTGGCAATATTCACACACTGCTGACACACAACTGTGTTTAAACCCCTTATAAAAGTGATGTTTGCATAATAGCTCCCCTTGTGGCAACTAATGAACATTATTGTTAAGTGTGAGCTTTATACTAATAGGCTTTGCCTCTGTTTTAGTGCGGATGTTTTGCGCTTACAGTGATGGATGATGGATTCTGTGTGTTTTTAGGAAGATTCTTGCTCCAGGTGAAGAGGAAAACCTGGATGTTGAGGAGGATCTGGACGCTGGTACTGGAGCAGGTTCAACTCCATTCACTTCACAGCTTCCAGGTCATTCACTATATAGTGCACATTAAGCTGGACCTATGGTTTATGCACCTAGAAATATAAAAGGACATTAAATATGATTTTTAGCTATTAAAAAAAGTCAAAATCTAGCTTTGTTTAGTGTTATTGTACTATCAGTGAGCGGCACGGTGGCTCAGTGGTTAGCACTGTGGCCTCACAGCAAGAAGATCACTGATTCGAGTCCCAGCTGAGCCAGTTGGCATTTCTGTGTGGAGTTTGCACGTTCTCCCCATGTTGGCGTGGGTTACCTCCGGGTGCTCCGGTTTCCCCCACAATCCACAGACGTGCGCTATAGGTGAATTGATGAACTAAATTGGCCGTAGTGTATGGGTGTTTCCCAGTACTGGGTTGCGGCTGGAAGGGCATCCGCTGCGTAAAACATATGCCGGAATAGTTGGCGATTCATTCCGCTGTGGCGACCCCTGATGTATAAAGGACTAAGCCTAAGGAAAATGAATGAATGAATGATAAACAAAAGTACTTTCATATTAAGATTACAAATGTGAGTGTTTTTCCATCAGCTGTTTTCGGAGACTTTTAAATCATCTTCAATTGATCATTCATTATAATGATGAAGGTTTGCTGTATTTACAGGTTCTCTGTTACCGCGTTTGCCCTCGGAGCCTGGAATGACTTTGCTGACTCTGACGATAGAGAAGATTGGTCTGAAAGACGCAGGACAGTGTATCGACCCCTACATTACAGTCAGTGTTAAAGGTAGAGCTCAGACGCCTTTCATTTTGGGTGAACTATCCCTTTAACACGTTATATGATTAGGTATGTTTCCATCCATAGATGCGAATTAGATTTATGCGCAAAACTGGAAGGTGGCATAAAACATTTGTGAATGAAGCAGCGTTTCCATCCAATGAGAAACAAAATCATCACTTCCTGATAAACTGGAGCAAATATAAGTCAGAAATGTAGTTTTAGAA
Source organism: Danio jaintianensis (assembly GCA_903798115.1). Lineage (NCBI taxonomy): Eukaryota > Metazoa > Chordata > Actinopteri > Cypriniformes > Danionidae > Danio > Danio jaintianensis. The sequence continues at coordinate 12,822,533 of CAIGQV010019088.1, forward strand.
GCCACTGTGGTGTTTTTTTCTGCTCTAATAAATGAGTTGCGCCTCAGAAGACACGCAATGAATGCGGTGGCTTTTGGAGGCGTGAGACGCACTTTGGGAGCGCAGACAGATGCTCAAGACAGTTCTGGAGGGAATAATAATAGAATAATAATAATACTGAAGCACTGTGATGACGGACTGACGGCTGAGGCCTTTTACAATCAGCAGAACAACAGTTCAGATCTGCAACAATGGAAAGCTGGAAACATGGAACGCTGCAAACCAACATTAATGCACGCAAAGTCCCTCAAACACACATTTATATCTGTGAAATCATCTGTCAAAAACTACATGACATCACGCACACCGATGAAGAGCATGCGCAGAGCTTATTCACCAAATGTGTTTCCATCATAGCTTATCCACATTTATTCTCATCATATAAAAAGTTTATCCTACTAATTTGTGTGCATACGTTTTTCTTATGTGCATTTTCAAAATGTATGCGCGTATTGGAGTTTCGATTGAGCGTTTTTCATGCAATATTCTTAAATGTACATAAAAATAGGTGGATGGAAACATAACTACTGTCTGACGTTTCCTCACATTTTCACTTCTTTCTTTCAGATCTGAACGGCATAGACTTGAACCCAGTCCAGGACACACCAGTGGCCACGCGGAAGGAGGACACGTATATTCATTTTAGTGTGGATGTGGAAATCCAGAGACATCTAGAAAAAATACCCAAAGGTTTAACTTTGCATTTGAGCATCACTGAAGTGGCTAAAAAGTCATTATGCATTGCTAGTTGTGTGTTTTTGATGTCATATTAAAGGCTTAAGACAACACATACAGTTAAGGGCAAAATTATTAACCCTCCTGTGCAATATTCATTCTTTTTAAAATATTTTTCTCAAGTGATATTTTCACAGTATTTCCTATAATATTTTTTCTTCTGGAGAAAGTCTTATTTGTTTTATTTCGGCTAGAATAAAAGCAGTTTTTAATGTTTTTAAAGCCATTTTAAGGTCAATATTATTCGCCCCCTTAAGCAATATTAGTTTTGGATTGTCTCCAGAACAAACCACTGTTATACAATGACTTGCCTAATTACCCTAACTTTACCCTAATTACCCTAGTTAAGCCTTTAAATGTCACTTTAAGCTGAATACTAGTATCTTGAAGAATATCTAGTCAAATATTATGTGCTGTCATCATGGCAAAGAGAAAAGAAATCAGTTATTAGACATGAGTTCTTAAAACTATCCTATAACTATATTAAAATCTTCTTTCCATTAAACAGAAATTAAGGGGCTAATAATTCAGGAGGGCTAATAATTCTTACTTCAACTGTATTATAGTTTATACTATGCTTGATTCTGATTGGCTAATGGGCATTCTAATGTGCGTTGCTATTTTCATATAGTTTAGTTTATTTATATAGCACATTTTTTACAACACAACGTTGCCCAAAGTGCTGAACACAATCAATACTAATTAAAATAAGTCCTACATCACATTCATAACAATTAAAACATAAGGCTAACCCCTCAACATTAAAAAGGCTCAAATGCTAAAGAACAAAGATGCAGTTTCAGAAGCTTTTTAAAAACAGATAGAGTTGGAGCGTGTCTAATGTGGGGTGGAAGCTTGTTCCAGAGTTTTGGGGCGACATATAAACACACAGCTAAAGTAGTTCTGGCAGGTTTTTGAGTGTATTACAGTTCCATATCATTACACTAAATGATTTTTAATTATTAATGACATATTTCTGTGCTTTGTTTTCTCTGCAGGTGCAGCTATTTTCTTTGAATTCAAGCACTACAAACCCAAGAAAAGATTCACCAGCACTAAGTGTTTTGCTTTCATGGAAATGGATGAAATCAAACCAGGTCCCATTGTTATTGAGCTGTGAGTATCAGACCAAAAATCAATTGTTTGCTCTACATTTCATCAGCATTAAAGGATTAGTTCACCCTTATGATGAAAATTCTGGAGACTTTTTTTTTTTCTCTTCATTAGAACATTAAAGATTCATATAATGGAAGTGAATGGTGACAGGTTTTTTAGATTAAAAATAAACATACAAACTAGTTCAAAAGAATCATGGATCCACTTTTGTAATATGTATTTATATATATTTATATAGTGCATTTATTGTGTATGGCCATACACCCAAAGCGCTTCACAATCATGTGGGGGGACTCTCCACTTCACCACCAGTGTGCAGCATCTACTTGGATGATGCGACGGCAGCCACAGGATAACGGCGCCAGTGCGCTCACCACACACCAGCTATTGGTGGAGTGGAGAGACAGTGATAGAGTCAGCTCTGTGGATGGGGATGATTGGGAGGCCATGATGGGGGGAATTTGGCCAGGACACCGGGGTTCCAGCCCTACTCATTACAAAAAGTGCCATGGGATTTTTAATGACCACAGAGAGTCAGGACCTCGGTTTATCCGAAAGACGGCGCTCACTGATGGTATAATGTCCCCTTCACTATACTGGGGCATTAGGACTCACACAGACGGCAGGTTGAGCGCCCCCTGCTGGCCTCACTAACACCACTACCAACAGCAACCTAGTTTTCCCATGCGGTCTCCCATCCAGGTACTGACCAGGCTCAGCCCTGCTTAGCTTCAGTGAGTGACCGCTCTTGGGCTGCAGGGTGATGTGGCTGTGGCAATGTTTTGATCCACTTTTGCAGTTTGGCAAGCATGTAAATGCAGTTGTTGAAGAGCAGCGCCAACGTAGATTGGTGGCAAAAGTTAAACCGTTTCTTTCTAAAAAAAGATCTAGTAATTGTAACTCATGCTTTAATTTCTTCTCGGTTAGACTACTGTACCTCTCTGTACATTAGTCTACCTTAGTCAACAGTGTCTCGGTTACAATTGGTTCAGAATGTAGCCGCCAGATTGTTAACAGGAACTAAGAAAAGAGATCATATCTCCCCTGTGCTTGCCTCATTGCACTGGCTTCCTATACAATTCAGAGTTGATTTTAAGATCCTTCTTTTCACATATACAGCATTGCACAATTCTGCCCCGGTCTATATCTGTGACTTATTAGGCCATATATGGCTTGTAGGCCATTAAGGTCCTGTGATCAGTTTCTTTTGTCTGTCCTTCGGTCTCACTGCAAATCAAAAGGTGATCGAGCTCTCTGTGTTGCGGCCCCAAGGCTCTGGAACATCAGGGATCATTGGATGCTCATTCATTTTCCTTCGGCTTAGTCCCTTTATTAATCAGGGGTCGCCACAGCGGAATGAACCACCAACTTATCCAGCATATGTTTTATGCAGCGGATGCCCTTTCAGCTGCAACCCAGTACTGGGAAACATCCATAAACACTCATACACTACGGCCAATTTACTTTATTCAATTCCCCTATAGCGCATGTGTTTGGACTGTGTGGGAAACCGGAGCACCCGGAGGAAACCCACGCCAACACGGGGAGACCATGCAAACTTCACACAGAAATACCAACTGACCCAGCCGGGACTCGAACCAGTGACCTTCTTGCTGTGAGGCGACAGTGCTAACCACTGAGCCACCATGTTGCGCATCATTGGATGCTTTTAAATCTAATTTAAAAACTTATTTTTACTCCCTTGCCTTTAAGTGATGCATGTTATTTATATCTGTATTTCAGTTTATATAGCTATTTTTTGTCTTATATTTAATACAAGTTTATATTTTATTTAATTTCCATTATTGTAAAGCACTTTGGATTAACTACGGTTGTGTAAAATTGTGCTCTGTAAATAAAGTTTGCCTTGCCAAGCCATGGCTCCTGATGACACACTGAGGTCTTGTGAAGCTAAACGATTAGTCTGTGTAAGAAATTGAACATTATTTTAAGAAAAAAAAAGTCTTAGATGAGCTGTGGGTGGGTAAATTAACAGCGGGTAAATTAACAGCGAATTTTCAATTATGGGTGAACTATCCCTTTAGGGTATTTTAGATCAAATCTGATCTCTATAAACAGCAATGGTCCAGAGATGCTTAAAGTCCTGTAAAGGCACCAAAAACATTCCATGTTGTTTTTGTGTGAACTAACCCTTGAATATGATTTGTATAAATCTGATTTCAGGTACAAGAAACCGACTGACTTCAAGAGGAAAAAACTCAACCTCTTGACGAAGAAACCACTTTACCTGCACCTTAACCAGACTTTGCACAAAGACTAAAACATCTTAAAACCAAACTCATGACTGACAAAAATGACTGATTTTCTTTTGGTGCATCACCTCTCACATTCCTGGCAATATTGGACACTTTTCCTCAGATCTCCAGTCTGAAGTTTGGGATTTATGGCATCTTCATCTGCAAGAGAGACGAGTATATGAGATGGAAACCATTTCAAAACCTCAAATGAGTATAAATACTGCTCCGTGTGATGATTTCTGAAGAAAACAGGATATAACTTGATATTTAGACAACATTCTCCATTGGTTTTTATATTTTTATTTGATTAAAGAAGCAGCTCACCCCTCATGTTCCAAACATACTGTTATAATTTTGACTTTTTTCATGCAGTGGCACTTAATAAAGCATAAAAAAAAGACAGCAACATCAAAAATAAATCGTGATTAGAAAAAAAAAACATTGTTTAATGCTGTCTAAAAGCATATGAAAGCTTTATACAAGCAGACAGAATTATAATGATTCACTCAAATTAAGTATTATTCAACAATCATTTTCTGAGAGTTTGGTTCCTATAACTAATGAACATTAGCATCCAGTTTTGCCTTGAGCTTTATTAATAACTTGTTTTGTGCATCTTTTTGTGGAGGACACAATGGGCAAATAAAAGTTTGGAACTAACGTTATATGAGGGCGAGTATATAATTAAAAACATTTTTAGATTAGCCCTATTATGAATGGTGTTTAACATTTTAGCATTCTGCTAATGCTACATACTCATATCGTCACAAAACAACATTGACAAAGTCTTCATAAGTTGTTTTTTCAGACATGTTTAGGCTTTTCTCAAATAATTATTCAGTTTTGTGTTGATATTACCCGGCTAAAATTACGTTAGCATTAGCATTCATTTAAAACGTAGCCTTTGGACTAACATTATTAAAAACGTATCACCCTGATCGAAGTAAATGTAATAAATATTTATAATAATAAATAAGAAAAGCCAGTAAATATTAACTTTGACCAAATGAAAGGAGCATCTGCATCGTTGTCGGATTTGTAATTAGCTCCATGTTTGCTTGGTTAGAGGAAATTTACTGAAGGATTTTTCAAAATGTAATTAAAACAAATAGCCTACAGTCTGGCGAGATAGGCTAATTTTCAGCTTAATTTTTACCGTTTCTGACAGGATCTTACCTGATTAAGAAATAATGAATAATAATGAATGTTTTCCCGTCAGTCAGTTTGACTAGGCCTATGTGTTTATGTCAGTGTTGGAATCCCGCCAAAACCGAATGAGGTCATTAAAAAGAAGTTAAGTGAATGAAAACCTTATACATTTGTTGACGGCTTTATCATAAAACGTGTATTATTGTACAGCTTTTATTCCAAATGTCTCATTTCTAATAAATGATAATGCTGCTTGAATCATGAATATTTTATAAATACCCTTCAGGTGAAACATCAGTCTCGCCTCGAGGAAACACGAGCACAGCGAGCTACAGTTCAGGCTTCATTAAAGCGGTATAACAGTTGTTTACAATGTTCAAAACATTATGTTTCATACGATTTTACATTAAAGGTATGCTTGATTACTAAATATTACCTATATTCTCCAAAAGTGCTTCCAGAATGTGATCCCAGATGTAAAATCTTTCTGCCAAATTATTTAATTGTATTAGCTGACATTATCATCAATATCATCCACTAACTAATCACAAAACCTGTTTTCCCCACATGGAAAATACTATAATAATGTATAGTAGGCCTATGAAGTGATTTTGAACCGTACTATAGTTAAATAATTAATCTATTATTATAATTCTACTATGGTAACACATATTAATATAAACAAATGACCCCAATACCGTAGTTTTCTACACCTATAGGGTATATTATACACTACAATACACCACAGTTTACTGTAGTAAAAACTAAAGTACAATACAGTATTTATTGCAGTTCATCAGTTCCCGATAAGTAATACTACTGTATGCTGTAGCATGGATTAACAGAGTTGTAAACACTATACAGTAAAACACACAAGTATGGCTCAAAACTCTATAATATACTATAAATCACTATACATTCTTTCATGTGGGCCGATATCTGCAATACCACATATCTGTTGCTTCAGAATTAAGGTAACACAGGAACAAGGATTTATTAATCAACATTACAAATATTTACCACATTTATAACTGCAAAATGTTAATTTCTAAATGCTAACACTATTCGTGGTTAATTACTTAATGGGAGCATCTTGTTAAATGTTACCAGAGGTTCAACCCACGTAAAAATACTATAGTAATTTATAGTAAATGCTAGTCTTTGAACCATACTATAGTAGAGTGTATTATATGTATATTATAGTATTTATAGCGCTTTTTAATGAATGCTACAGCAGACTGTAGTATTGACTATAGTGAGCTGATAAACTGTAATAAATACTGCAGTACAGTTTAGTTTTTACTACAGTAAACTGTGGTGTATTGTAGTATAATATACGCTATAGTTGTAGAAAACTACAGTATTGGAAAATGTTTATAGTACTGTAGTTGTTGTGTTGTATAGTTATGACATTCAAATATAAATGTACCAAACTATACTATATTAAATATTCCATGAGTAATTTCCTAATTTAGTTCCTAATAATTAAAAATAACTACTAAACAAATGTATAATGAACTTATTACCAGGGTGCAAATTACAGGGGGGTTGATCCCCCTAATTAATGCTTGATCGCCCTTGAAAGACGTGAAAACAAGATGTATGGGGTCAGTCCTCTAAATAGTAAATAGTTTGCTCTGATCTGCATCTTAAATACTAATATTACTAATTAAATAATAGATAATATAAATATACATTTGACCACTCCTATAATGGATTATACCATTGTGAATGCAATTAATCTAAGCCAATAGACATGGTAAGTGTTTACAAAACACTTTTCTTGTAAAATAGGTGTATAGCCTAAAAGTAAAGTAAAATTAGATGCATAGTTTGACCTACAGTAACCTCTGAAATGTCTAATCACAGGATATTGTAGGTCAGAATACACAAACTATCCCACAAAACACTGAAAAATGTTGCATTAATAAAATAGATGTCATTTAATTAGCTTCACTGAAACATGTATTACACAAAATAACATTACCGCAAAAGATAACCCCCCCCGATCGTCAATGTATAATTCGCACCCTGATTATTACAGTACAAAGCGTAAACAATCCCATAACACAATGGAGTTCAATGCTGTTTATATATATAAGCTGCACCTGCCTTGATTTGCTCACCGATGTCTTGTGCGTTGCCCTTTATCCGTCAAGCAACCTATTTACATATTTTAAAAAATCTGATTCATTTACAAAACAAAACACAAATTATGAAACAAACAAACATAATGTTAAATTATATTTGAAATGAGGATCTATGTCAAAGATATTCACCTTAAGCACCTCCCCATCATTCTCCCTCTCTTCTCAAATGGGATGGTGGGCCAAATCAAAGATTAGCAGGACCCCACTGGCCTAGTTTGGGGATCTCTGCTCTAAAGTGTCTAAATATCTGACCTGATTACATGATTATTTACTTCAAGCAAATGTCCTAAATTAATTAGCATCACCGCAGACTCATTTAAAGAAGTCCTATTATATATTAGGATCATCTTTGCCAGGCATGTGTTGAAAAACGTCGAGATGCATGACAAAAATATAGAGAAATCTAACGTATCAGGAAAAAAAGCAGCTTTATTCAACTCATTCACTCATTCCCATGAAATCAATGCCACATTTGTTTTTAAAACCGTTTCTTCCCTAAGACTTCAACACGATGCAGACACTCTTACACAAGATGCATTCTCTCAACACAAGTCCTAAAATAATTTACTCTAATATCAAAAAAAAGAAAAAAAAGTATATGCCAAAAAAAGAAACACAGATGAAAAAATGAATATTGGGATTATTTTGTTGTTGCATCAAAAACCCATGAAACACCACTGGTTGTGGGCCAAATGAAATATAGCAGAGTAAATCATTCATAAAACTATTGCAATTTAACGAAATGCAATATAATTCCTGTGTGAACTGAATGAGACAGATTTGTTCATAAAATAATTAAATGGTCACATTCAATTTGATGCAGGAACTAATTAATGCATTCTCATGTTTCGTCGTTAAAAACAGTCGCGTCTCCACGACATGAATTAATACATACGGCGCTGAAAACTCAAAGAGAAGAAGTTTATCTGAGCTGACGTGTTCGTTTGGGGATTTTTAATAATAACATACGCGCAGCTGAAAGAAATGTACAAATACTTTGTCAATATGACATCATATGTGCCTTTCCGCTAGGAAAAGAAATCACGACGGATCAAACGTTAAAATAAACACCGGCTGAATCGTATTACGTGAGCTGGAGAATCATCAGACTAAAAGCAAACAAATGGGAACACTGCGAAGAACAAAACGGCATAAAAGAAGTCCTCTCACATTAAAGGCATGAGGAAATAAATGGCTTGCCTAAATATTGGTTTGACATCCCAAGATGCATCAGCACTGGGCGAGTGGTAGATATTATCATTTAACCACTAGAGAGGGAGAGAGAGACGTATTAAATCAAACTATTTCCATAGGAAAGGTTTGCTAATGTATAAAATCAAAACCCTCATTATTTCTGCTCACAAATGTGTTATTGAAAGAAAAATCAAATCAAACTAATATTATTTCCCCTCCGCCCAGAGCAGATGTTTTTCAGGGCTCTGCGTGGGTCTGCGGAGGCTCCACGTCCCCGTCTCTGGAGCTCTGAGACAGTACCACAGGGGCTGCTGGGAAACGGAGTCCGCTGTATGGAGGAGGGATCATGGCTCCGGGGGGCGGGAGGGGTCCGGGCGGGAAAGGCCGAGGAGGGAGGCCACGGGGTGCAAAGAAATCTGGCGGGACGTCCCGCTGTCCAAGTGGCGGCCCCAGTGGAGGCCCTCGAGCTGATCAAACGAATACAAACAGAAGATTTCAGATTCACTGAAAATATATTATCCCACACCTTATGCTTTCACTACTTAAAGTACAAACGAAATCAAAACAAACATATTGATTTTGTTAGCTCACATTGCTAGTTTTGTGGTGAACAATTCATCTGTGCATGTCATTAAGAAAAAAATTTATGGTTTTCCCTTGTAATCTGAAATTGAAATCTGAAAATCTGTTTGTTTTGAGTTAAATTCTCAGATTAGGTCTGTTTGAGGTATTGGGCGTGGCTAACATACTTAACCACGCCCCCACAGCTGTCAGTTTTGACAACAAACAGAAATGGTGAGGAGGAGGAGTGTTAGGTGGTAATAACTCTCCCCAAACCCTTTTCCCCTTCTTTCTGAATGAAATGCCTACTTTACTACATCCAATCAGCTCGCAGTAGAAAAAACAAGCTACGCCCACTGTTTTCTCCTTTGTGAGAAAAAACATGGTCACAGCTTCTGGTTCATGTGGACTTTAAAGGTACTGTGAAATTAAATTCATGTTTTTTTTAGATGTTAGTATAGGCCCGGTGCCACGGAGGGGCAAAAGGGGGCATTGACCCCCAGAAAGAATTTGTGCCCCAGTTTTCATAAAGGTTTAGTTAATTAATTACAAACCCTCATGTTGTTACAATCTTCAGAACACAAACGTAGATACAGTGAGTGGTCCCTCGCTATAAGGCGGTTCACTTTTCGCGGCCTCGCAGTTTCGCTGATTTGTTTTGTGCAATTCGACATGCTTTTTTTTTAACAGTGCATTGTGTTCTGTGTCCTGATTGGCTGTAGACCACTGTCAATCAATCTCCTCCGTGCCGTGTCTCCTGTACAGTACAGAATGTATTCAGCTTGCCAAATTTACATAAATCTTCGAGCGCTAGCAGTGTGACTCTGAAGTGCTGGACTGTATGCAAGATTTCAATTACGATGAAACATTCTGCACCATCAAAGGCACCTGCTGTAGCACCCAAAAGGCAGAGGAAGATGCTAACCATCGTATAAAAAAGTTGGAATTCTGGACATGCTAAAGAAAGGACAACTATATATGCTCCAATTAGTTGGAGCTGTTTAAATCCGCGAAGATCAGCTGGTTTGTTTATAAGCTGACATACGAGCGATCCGCTGATGAATCGACTGATTTTCACACCTTTAAAACGCTCCAGTGTCTCTGTATCTGTGGTTACACGCAGTAAACAGCGGTGAATTTGGTGAACTAATGACCTTCATTGCCAATCAAAGTCATTTCTGTTGAGCACGTGAACACAACGACAAATCAGCTGCGTTTAAGAACGCTCAACAGTGCTCAAAAAGCGGGAAATGGACGTTTTTAAAATTTCAGTATCGACTGGTACCGAATTCCAGTATCGTGACAACCCTAATGTGAATACATTATTCCTGCTAATGAATCACAAATTGTGGTGTGTCACAGAACATGAGACAGTCCTCGCTGCATCCCGCAGCTTGATGACGTACTGGACCAGGTCAACTACGTAATGGAGGATCGCCTATACCTCCCCCTCCCTTAAACCCACCCATCACAGTAGCATGGGCGTAACCTTAGTGGGCGGTACAAGGTCCTCTACGTAGTGGACCTGGTCCAGTACGTCATCGTGGTTACAGACTGCAGCAAGGACATCTTGAAACATTTGCATCTTGTGTCTTATAGATGAGATCACCAGCGAATACTCATTCAATTCAAGGTAGACAAAATAAAATGTTTCCTAATAGTCTCTACATTAAACATACCAAAAGGTGGTGGCACAGGTCCAAATGGGCCGATGGGTGGAGGCGGGCTGTAAGAGTCCATGTGTGGAGGTCTGAAGCGCGGGTCGGGGGGCATCATGGGAGGGTGTCCGTTCGGTGGTCGGATCATCATCGGCATTGGCGGCCCATTGGGCGGCATCATAGGCGGACCGTAAGGCTTCAGCGGTGGAGGAACCGGAGAATCCCGGATCGGGGAGGGCAGGAAGGATCCCTGACTCTGAGACTTAGAGAGCTGCAGGAGAAGATGCAGAACTACAGCTTTAAAACGATCTATGAGGTGGCTTTTAAAGGGATAGTTCACCCAAAAATGAAACTCTTCCTCCATTTGTTGCAAAACCTGTGTAACTTTCTTTCTTCTGTTGAACACAAAGGAAGGTATACTGAAGAATGCAGGGGGAAAACAAGCTATGTTTAGATTTATAGATTTATGCGCAAAACTTATATATCGCATACAAAATTTGAGTGAAGGAGAACAAAATGGTCACGTCCTGATAAACTGTCACAAATATCAGTCAGGGTATGTAGTTTGATGCACTGTTGGGATTTGCCACTGTGTTTTTTTTTCTTCTGTAATAAATGAGTTGCGCCTCAGAAGACGAAGATGAAATGCAATGAATGTGGTGGCTTCTGGAGGCATGAGACGGGAGCGCAGACAGATGCTCAAGACAGTTCTGGAGGGAATAATAATAGAGGAATAATAATAGTGAAGCACTGTGATGACGGACTGACTGAGGCCTTTTACAATCAGCAGAACAACATTTCAGATCTGCAACAATGGAAAGCTGGAAGCTCTATTAATGCAAAGTCCCTGAAACACATTTATATCTAATCATCTGTCTAAAACTACATCATCACAGCACGCAGACTGATGAAGAGCAGTTTATTCACTAAATGTGTTTCCATCAACACATTTTTTATTATCAGAAAAAAGTTGATCCTACTCAGCTGTGTGCATACATTTTATATGCACATTTTCATTACATCTTCATTAAGTATTTTTTAATACGATATTCCAAAATGCGCATAAAAATAGGTGGCTGAACATATACCTGCTGACATCCTTAGTATTTTAGTTTTTTCTATAAATCTCATTAGCTATGTTTCCATCCAAAAATGCGAATTAAATTTATGCGCAAAACTGGAATATCGCATAAAAGACGTGCGAATAAAGCAGCGTTTCCATCCAATGAGTCAAAGAGAACAAAATCACATCCTAATCACATCCTGATTAACAGGCGCCAAATATCAACAGTAAAAACGGAATTTGCTGAGGTAGGAGAAGCTGCATGAATCTTTTCCTTATTTAATAAATGACTTGCGCCTCAGAAGACGATGCAGACACAAATGAACACGTGGTGGCGTTTGAAGGTATCAGATGCGGAGCACAGACGCTCTTGACAGTTCTGGAGGTCATTAATAATATAATAACACTAGTACTGAAACGGTTAAGGTGTTTTAGAATGACCAAAACAACATTTCAGATGTTTTACAGTGTGCTCAGCTTGCTGGTTTGTCCATTCACACACATTTCTACCATCACATGATCTCCTATAACAAAATCACATGACTTTTAATGCGCATACAGGAATTTGTTCGGTAAAAGTGTTTCCATTGTAGTTCATGTGCATCTTTTCTTATCGAATAAAAAGTTTATCCTACTCAGTTATGCGCATACGTTTTTTTGATGCACAATTTCAAAATTGATGCACATCTTGGCATTTCCATCAACCGTTTTTTAATGCGCATCTCCAAAACACACATAAATGTAGGTGGAGGGAAACATAGCTACTGGCTGCTTTTTTACAACTTTCTTCAGAATATCTGGTTTTGTGTTCAACAGAAGACAGAAATTTATCAAAGTTTAACACCACCAGAGTGAAAGTAAATGTTGAGGAAGTGTAGATGTTCAGGTGAACTGTGACCCTTTAATGCTGGATTCCTGTAAACCAAACCCAAGCAGACTGCAGTAAACCACTGTAAGGCCCGAAACACACTTCATACACAAACGCAGAAGCAGGCAACAAAGGCTGATCTAGTGGGATTCAGAAATACCGTGTTAGCTGAACACACACAACATATTTATTTGAAGATTTAAGTTATTAATATTTCGGTCTTTCAATAAAACATCAGCGTGTTTATGTTCTATGATGTGATTTAATTGTCACACTGGCTTTTAGAACCCAATAAATAATTATAATAGCTAACATTTTTATAAGATTTCATTATAAAATATTTTTTTGTTATATTATCTAACAATAAAAAGGAAAAAAAAAAACATTACATTATATTAAAATATTATTAATAACAATATTTTTATATATTTTTTATTTTATATTTATATATAAGGGTGCACGATGGCACAGTGGGTAGCGCTGTCGACTCACAGCAAGAAGGTCGCTGGTTCGAGCCTCGGCTGGGTCAGTTGGCATTTCTGTGTGGAGTTTGCATGTTCTCCCCGTGTTCGTGTGGGTTTCCTCCGGGTGCTCCGGTTTACCCCACAGTCCAAACACATGCGCTATAGGGGAATTGGGTAAGCTAAATTGTCCGTATTGTATGTGTGTGAATGGGAGCGTATGGGTGTTTCCCAGTGATGGGTTGTAGCTGGAAGGGCATCCGCTGCGTAAAACATATGCTGGATAAGTTGGCGTTTCATTCCGCTGTGGCAACCCCTGATGAATAAAGGGACTAAGCCGAAAAGAAAATAAAGGAATGAGTGAATTTATATATAAATCAATATATAAATATAAATTATATTTTCATGATTTTAATATTAGAGTGGCACGGTGGCTCAGTGGTTAGCACTGTCATCTCACAGCAAGTAGGTCGCTGGTTCGAGCCCCGGCTGGGTCAGTTGGCATTTCTGTGTGGAGTTTGCATGTTCTCCCCGTGTTGGCGTGGGTTTCCTACGGGTGCTCCGGTATAGGGGAATTGGATGAACTAAACTGGCCATAGTGTGTGTGTGAATGTGAATGTGAGAGTGTATGGGTGTTTCCCAGTACTGGGTTGCAACTGGAAGGGCATCCACTGCATAAAACACATGCCAGAATAGTTGGCAGTTCATTCCACTGTGGCAACCCCTGATGAATACGGGACTAAGCCGAAGGAAAATGAATCAATGAATGAATGATTGAGCATTCATTTTGCAATACTAATATTTATCTTAAATGTTTCAATTAATAATTAATTACAATAAATGTTCATTAAACATTCTAATTATATGATAAACACAGATCAATATTTGTTGTAAACGGCAATTGTGCAGTAAAATATGAACATTTAATTACATTTTTTTTTTTACTACAAGTTGGAAAAGCAGTATTTGTCTTCAATACTTTCAAAGCCTCATGTTTCATTAAGTTATAATTGTTGATTAATTATAATTAATAATTAACCTAATTAAAAAAAAAAGAGAGTCAATCCAATTCTATACTTACACGTACAATAATTTGCTGATAATTAATAACAAATTAATAATAATAATAGTTTTATTTCACTCTAATTACAATACTAAAATCTGTCTGAATATATATATATTTTGGCTTTTATTTTGATGAAAGAACCGTGAAATGCTGTAAAAGTTTTTCCTACAAAAAATTATTAGACAATACAAATAAATTCTGCACACTACAATGTTAAAATCATGCAATTGTGCATTTAAGCACTTGTGTATAGTATGTTTCAAGCCTTAAACATGCTGTAACTCCCTCACACACATAAGTTTGGTTAAAAAAAACTGCAATTATGACCCACACAGTGATTAGGAAGTGAAGAGAAACAAGTCTTGATCAACAAAAACAGCTGCCAAAAAGCCATGAGCCAAAACCAAGTGTGTCCTCGGCAGCTAGAAACAATGCTCAAACCCTTCCCATCAGCCCTTGCACCAACCCGCTGTACTCACTGACTCTACAGGCTCACACGAGACCTGATCTGAGGCCTCAGCCGGCTCCACGACTGGTGCCGTCTGCTTTAAAGCAAACACACCACCGCTGTTTAATGCAGATCTCCTCGACTCCCATTCATATGCATCATGCATGAATTCGTGACATTATATCATATATAGTTTAAGAAAAAAATCATTAGCCCTCCTGTGAAATCTTTATTATTTTTCAAATATTTCCCAAGTGATGTTTAACAGAGCAAGGACATTTTTTACAGTATTTCCTATTATATTATTCTTCTGGAGAAAGTCTTATTTCTTATACACTACCTGACAAAAGTCTTGTCATCGATCCCAGTAGTAAGAGCAACAAATAGTAACTTGACTTCTAGATGATCATTTGGAAAAGTGGCAGAAGATTTTTCCCATGAATCATTTGTTGAACTGCATCCCAATACTGCAGAAGACCTACTGGAACCCGCATGGAGCCAAGATTCTCACAGAAATCAGTCAAGTTTGGTGAAGGAAAGATCATGGTTTGGGGTTACATTCAGTATGGATGCGTGCGAGAGATCTGCAGAGTGGATGGCAACATCAACAGCCTGAGGTACAAGACATTTGTGCTGCCCATTACATTACAAACCACAGGAGAGGGCAAATTCTTCAGCAGGATAGCGCTCCTTCGCATACTTCAGCCTCCACATCAAAGTTCCTGAAAGCAAAGAAGCTCAAGGTGCTCCAGGATTGACCAGCCCAGTCACCAGACATGAACATTATTGAGCATGTCTGGGGTAAGATGGAGGAGGAGGCATTGAAGATGAATCCAAAGAATCTTGATAAACTCTGGGAGTCCTGCAAGAACGCTTTCTTTGCCATTCCAGATGACTTTATTAATAAGTGATTTGAGTCATTGCAGAGATGTATGGATGCAGTCCTCCAAGCTCATGGGAGTCAGACACAATATTCATTCTGTTTCCACTGCAGCATGACTTTATATTCTATACTGGACATTATTTCTGTTCAGTGACGAGACTTTTGTGTAAGCAAAGTCAGACCTTACTGTCCTAATTAAATCATTAAAAATCAAGGCATGATCATATTTTATTGTGGTCAAATAAGCGTAATCTAGAGGCCTTTGCCTTTCATATAAGCCACTTCTGATACCAAATGATCAACTAGAAGTCAAGTTATTATTTGCTGTTCCTAAAACTTGGAGAGGCTGGATAAATATATTTTTAAAGTGTCATTATTATTAGGCCCCTTAAGAATGTTTTTTTTTTTTCAATTGGCTACAGATCAAAGCACCGTTGTCCAAGTGTTGTCTTGATACTGGAATTTCTAACTTCTATACGATACCTTGAAAAATATAGATTTTCGATATGGTGAGGAACCTCCATAGACTGAAGGCTAAATTATACTTCTGCGGGCAGTGATCGGCGTGACCCACGGCGCCTGCCTTGCGTGTAGTCGTGCATTTATACTTCTGCATGCTGCTCGTGTTGCTCTGCAATAACACTTTCAAAACGCTAGCTGGCAGTAGGTTTTTATGTTCCTCTGTGTCGAGTTTCTAATGCTACCTTACTGTACAAGTACTTCAAACTTACTCATTCAGAGGTGGGAACATTAATCATAAGGTAAACACAAAACAAAAGTTTCCATCTGGAGCTCCTTCACGAGACTCAACACGTTAAACACTCCCTTCAACGGGCTCAGCGCCGCCCACACTTGTCAATGCTACCAAGCCGACCAATCACAGAGCTTGAGCTATGCAAAGTCACAATTTAAGAGGTGCGCATCACCCGCAGCGCTCATTTGTCATACATACTGTCAGTTTTAGAGCAGTGGACCAATCAGAAGAACTCGGAGGCATGACTAGTGTTACGTGCTTCTGTTTACGATAGCAAGTTGGCATGACAATGACAACACGGCGGAACCACTCCTGAGTGCCGCGTCTCATGGTTTCAGACACAACTGCTGCTTGTGAGAAGAGAGCACGAGAGCCAGTATCGATACTAACCAAAAGCACGATCGTATCATTTTAAATACTCCAGTATCAATGCTTATCGAAATATCAATATTTTTGATAACACTATTATAAATTTCCTAATTAAGCTGACTTGGATCACTTCAAGAAGTTGACTAAGACACATTTATTTAAGTGTATTTTGTACTGTTTTTATGCATCTCATTTTCACTGTTGCGCTTTGGGTTTAAGAAAATGCATTATTATCTTGCCTAATTAACCTAGTTAAGCTTAAAATGTCACTTTAAGCTGAATACTAGGATCTTGCAAAAATAACTAGTCAAATATTATGTGCTGTCATCATGGCAAAGATAAAAGTTATTAGAAATTTAGTTATTAAATCTATTATGTTTAAAAATGTGTTGGGGAAAAATATACTCCTTGTTAAACAGCACTTGGGAAATATTAAAATAAACAGTTATATGAAATTTTGGAAGAAATACAACAGGATATCTGCGGTCCTTACCATCGGCCCATCATGTGCACATGGAGATGATGTCATTGGAGGAAACATTTCTGAAAACCAGACAATAGGACAATCAGACATCTGTGAATGCAGATATAACGCAATCCAGAACAAAAAATGCAATGCAATATCTGATCAAGTAAAACAAACAGAAACTCTGCATCTTCCCTTTTAACCATTTTTATGTATCATTAAATGTTAGGCCTGTCACAATAATCAATATATGGACTTATGGCACAACACATGGACACGAGCTCAATCATTTTTGGTGATGTAATATACATCGCCCATACATAAAAACCAATTCTAGCAATATTTTAGCTGATTGTGCAACATCTCTATCTCTACTGGAGGTGTCAGTATGGTTAAGAAAACACTTTAGTATTTACTGTAAATTACTATAGTATATTTTCATGTGGGTGTCTGACAGCTGAAAATAGATCTGGTAGCAGATATCGCAGCCTATGTTACTCTTTACCTTGCACTTTTGTGTTAACATTTATTATAATTTAATAAGGATATGCGTTTTCACATTCTGATTCCAATGCCTCATTATTAAATAGCTAAAATGACTATAATTAAATAAAGTACTATTAAGAATAAAATATGATGTGTTCTTTGGAAGAGTGTACTTGCATTGTGATGATATTATATTGTCATTCTGGTATTATATAATGAGAGGCATAAATTGGTCTTAAAATTACAATAATATTGTTTATCGCGATACATTTTGGTGCAATATATCCTACAACAAAAAATAGATATCGTGACAGGCCTATTAAATCTAGCATGAGGTGCATGCAAAGTACCTGGTCTGGATGGCAGCGGGTGTCCAAGCTCAGAGAAGCGTCCGTGAGGATCAGACGGGGGTCGTGGACCTGAAATACACCATAGGTTACTAGAAGAAACTAATCAAATATTTCACACATAAAAGACTCTGAGGAGAAAAAAACTATCAACACAATGATGATGCTATAAGAGGAGAAACTGGGGGAAAAGAACAACATAAAACCACAGAATGACTCAGAAGAGATGTAGAAAAGAAAAGAGGAGGATAAAAATGCAGAACGACTGGAAAACAGAGCTGGAAAAAGAAAAGAGGATACAAACGGCAACCTAAAAACACAGAATGACTAAAAAACAGGAGATCTGGAAAAGGAAAAGAGGAGGGTAAAGCTGGAGTGCTGGTGAATCTGGGGAAGAGGTGGATCTCACCGAACGGCTCACCGCGTCGCCCTACAGGTGCTGATGGGGGCCGCCCTGGACCCTCGATCATCAAAGGAGGAGACGGAGCCCCGCCGCTCACGGGAGACGGACCGTACGAATCCCCTGTTCACACCAAACCACCACAGTCAGACACCGAACACACAAATCACCATAGCCCCTTTCACACAGTAATGCTGATAATATCCGGAAAACCTCCAGAATGACTTTACCAGTAAATTCAAAAATGCGCTGTTTACACAGACAACCATGTTTAGTAATTTTTCCAGAAAAGCATCATTCACACATCCAGTCCAAAATACCAGAAAAATTAGACATCATTAACTAGAAATGAGCTCTAAACGTCTGCTTGTATAGAGCTTGTACAGGTACTTCTCAAGAAATTAGCATATTGTGATAAAGTGCATTATTTTCTGTAATGTACTGATAAACATTAGACTTCCATATATTTTAGATTCATTACACACAACTGAAGTAGTTCAAGCCTTTTATTGTTTTAATATTGATGATTTTGGCATACAGCTCATAAAAACCCAAAATTCCTATCTCAAAAAATGTGCATATTTCATCCGACCAATAAAAGAAAAGTGTTTTTAATACAAAAAAAGTCAACCTTCAAATAACTAGGTTATGTTATGCACTCAATACTTGGTCGGGAATCCTTTTGCAGAAATGACTGCTTCAAGGCGGCGTGGCATGGAGGCAATCAGCACTGCTGAGGTGTTATGGAGGCCCAGGATGCTTCGATAGTGGCCTTAAGCTCATCCAGAGTGTTGGGTCTTGCGTCTCTCAACTTTCTCTTCACAATATCCCACAGATTCTCTATGGGGTTCAGGTCAGGAGAGTTGGCAGGCCAATTGAGCAAAGTAATACCATGGTCAGTAAACCATTTACCAGTGGTTTTGGCACTGTGAGCAGGTGCCAGGTCGTGCTGAAAAATGAAATCTTCATCTCCATAAAGCGTTTCAGCAGATTGAAGCATGAAGTGCTCCAAAATCTCCTGATAGCTAGCTGCATTGACCCTGCCCTTGATAAAACACAGTGGACCAACACCAGCAGCTGACATGGCACCCCAGACCATCACTGACTGTGGGTACTTAACACTGGACTTCAGGCATTTTGGCATTTCCCTCTCACCAGTCTTCCTCCAGACTCTGGCACCTTGATTTCCGAATGACATGCAAAATGTGCTTTCATCCGAAAAAAGTACTTTGGACCACTGAGCAACAGTCCAGTGCTGCTTCTCTGTAGCCCAGGTCAGGCGCTTCTGCCGCTGTTTCTGGTTCAAAAGTGGCTTGACCTGGGGAATGCGGCACCTGTAGCCCATTTCCTGCACACGCCTGTACACGGTGGCTCTAGATGTTTCTACTCCAGACTCAGTCCACTGCTTCCGCAGGTCCCCCAAGGTCTGGAATCGGTCCTTCTCCACAATCTTCCTCAGGGTCCGGTCACCTCTTCTCGTTGTGCAGCGTTTTCTGCCACACTTTTTCCTTCCCACAGACTTCCCACTGAGGTGCCTTGATACAGCACTCTGGGAACAGCCTATTCGTTCAGAAATTTCTTTCTGTGTCTTACCCTCTTGCTTGAGGGTGTCAATGATGGCCTTCTGGACAGCAGTCAGGTCGGCAGTCTTACCCATGATTGCGGTTTTGAGTAATGAACCAGGCTGGGAGTTTTTAAAAGCCTCAGGAATCTTTTGCAGGTGTTTAGAGTTAATTAGTTGATTCAGATGATTAGGTTAATAGCTCGTTTAGAGAACCTTTTCATGATATGCTAATTTTTTGAGACAGGAATTTTGGGTTTTCATGAGCTGTATGCCAAAATCATCAATATTAAAACAATAAAAGGCTTGAACTACTTCAGTTGTGTGTAATGAATCTAAAATATATGAAAGTCTAATGTTTATCAGTACATTACAGAAAATAATGAACTTTATCACAATATGCTAATTTTTTGAGAAAGACCTGTATCTGTAAACATGAAAGGGATCAGGCTTTTTGTTGGCGTCACTTTTATTGAACACTTTATTCGTGCAGTTTCTTTTGTCTCCGAGACAAACCAAAATACTAAACTAAAAATGGCTATGTTTACACATTTGACTACATAAAGGTCTGTGCAGCAAACATGGACAATTCTGTGGATATATGGACATGTATTGTGAACATCTCTGATCTGTGTGTGTGCATGTTTTTGTGACATTTCAGGACACAAATGTGTATAATGACATGGGTATGACATAGGCATGGGACGATAACCAGTTTCAAGGTTTACCGCGGTTTTTTTTTTTCCATGCTTTTTACGACTATTTTATTTAGTTTTTTAGGGCAACACCTTTTCAGAGCACTCACACTTGTTAAACGAACCGGGAAACACATCTGGGCACGGTTCGGATAGCAGTGTGAGTGCACCCTCAGTCTCTTTCTCAAATGGAAATCTTGGTTCATTTTTATCCTCCCAGTCTCAAAGTACAAGATCAGATCCTTCTTGTCTACACAATTAACATTTTAATTAACATTAACACTTTTGCATGTGGAGAGGTATGTTTGAGTTTGTGCTGCAGCTTTTGACTAAAAGATTACCGACTAAACAGTCATGTAAAAATTGCCTAAAACCCTCCTCACCTCTGCGTTGCGGCGGTGGCATGTGTCGATCCGGCGGCCCAGAGTTCAGCTTGAACAGATTTTGCTCCATGTCAGATATTTTATCTCGGTACTCCACGAGCCTTTAGAAAAGCACAAACACCAGAGCTCAAGAACAGCCCTGACAGAAGAAGCAATAATGTGAGATGTGAGTGAGATGTGATGGATATTCACTTCTGCCGAAGAGTGGCTGATTCTCTTCTCTCCTCCACCAGAGTTCGCTCTGAGGTGCGCGCTTTTAACTGTTCAAGACAAACACACATGCAGAATTAATAGATCAGTTATTAATATATCAGTTACAAAGGCAAAAAAGACCTTCACTCGCTAGAGCATGGATCTGAGAAAAATGACTTTAAACATTGTGTGCTCCAGGAAAATTGATGGACCCTTCTCACAAGATTGTTATGATGCATTTAATGATCATCAACATCTTAAATCCTTTAAAGTTTTGAACGTTTTCATTTATTAATTTTCTTTTCGGCTTAGTCCCTTTATTAATCAGGGGTCGCCACAGCAAAATGAACCGCCAACTTATCCAGCATATGTTTTACGCAGCGGATGCCCTTCCAGCTGCAACCCATCACTGGGAAACATCCATACACTCTTGCATTCACACACATACACTACGGACAATTTAGCTTACCCAATTCACCTATAGAGCATGTCTTTGGACTTGTGGGGGAAACTGGAGCACCCGGAGGAAACCCACGGGGAACACGGGGAGAACATGCAAACTCTACACAGAAACGCCAACTGACCCAGCCGAGGCTCGAACCAGCGACCTTCTTGCTGTGAGGCGATCGTGCTACCCACAGCGCCACCTTTTTAACATTTTGATATATTTTTTTAAAGTGTACATTTATATGTATTTATATTCACACTATTATTTTCCTTTTTCTAAAAGTCTTGATGACACCATCATGGAGTTTTTCCTTTATTATTTCAGCAAATAGGACTGTAAAATAATGATTTGTTGTACTCTCTCATTCACTGCGCTCCAGTATACTGATGGGGACTCTATACTGCTCAGTGAGTGCCATCTTTCAGATGAGACGTTAAACTGAGGTCCTGACTCATTAAAAATCCCATTCGAAAAAAAAGAGTAGGGGTTTAACCCCGGCATCCTGGCCAAATTTGCCCACTGGCCTCTGTCCATCATGGCCTCCTAACCATCCCCATATCATAATTGGCTTCATCACTCTGTCTCCTCTCCACCAGTCAGCTGGTGTGTGGTCTGGCGCAATATGGCTGCCGTCGCATCATCCAGGTGGATGCTGCACACTGGTGGTGGATGGGGAGATTCCCCCCATTGTGTAAAGCGCTTTGAGTATCTAGAAAAGCGCTATATAAATGTAAGGAATTATTATTATTATTATTCTGCTGCTGAGAAACCCACAAATGTGAAAAGGGTTCATTATAGTTAATAGATAAAGCTAAATGGTTGTAATAATATAGTTAAAAATAAAAAACTGACTCAAGATACACAAGTATATTTATCAAATATAATGTATTTATTTGTTCAATCGATCAGCTTTGTAAGCATTTTATTGCATAAAATTACAGAGCTTTCATTATAAAGCTAAGCATTTCAATGCCATCTATCTAAAAGACAGATTATTGGGATATTGAGAGACGTGTGATAAAGGAGATCCTGAATATCCCAAATTTAAGTTACTGCCTTTTGCCTTTGCAAGACAGAATTACTAGGCCCACACAGAAGATTTGAGTTTATCATTCAATCTATTTATTTACTTATATAAAGTGTGTAAATATATATTTATTTCTTTAAAACTTATTGTTATGAACATTATTTAATAATATAGATATTAAGATTATTTATGTGCAATACAGTTTGCAAAGTAATATTTTTTGCCTTTCAGTGGATTACATGAAATATTATTATTATTAAATAATTTATTCATATATTTATTATTCTTTTTTTTGTGCTCCAAGCGTAATGGTACAAATATTTCACAAAGATTATTTTCAGTTACATTTTCTTGATCTGGTGTGCATGTTTTAATAAATCAGTATCAATTCCTAAAGACCAAGATCGTTCTGTAGTCTATGCTGTTCAGTAAAGCTTTACTTAACATTTTTACTATACATAGCAGCATTATATATTATATAGCATTATATAGCAGATCTCCTGCCAATAATCACAAATACCTTTGTATTTTGTTACTTTCCATAAGTCAAATTTTTCTAATTGTTTTAATTTTATAAGGAATTTTAAAAAATGGTTGATGACACTTTAACTAGCATTGTATAAAAATTATGTACTGACCACTATATCAAAAAAACTAAATTAACAATTTAATAGCTCTGTTGTAACCTTTAATATCACAGTAATGCACAAGTACAAGTAATCCATATGCAGTTTTCAGCATTTCTATCTGCAAGTATATTTGAGTTTATGGTTTATCGGTTATAAAATATAAAGATTAAGAAAACATGCTTATTACTCACCCAGTTCTCATGGGCTTTCTTCTCTTGCACTGCCACCTGTTGGACAAATTGAAGAGAGTAATAAACTGTAAAATAATCAATCATAACAACAACATTACACCTAACTATATACAATAATTTAACAATATCTTTACAGTCAAACAAAAAACCCTTAAAATGAAGATAATAATAACAC
Source organism: Danio jaintianensis (assembly GCA_903798115.1). Classification (NCBI taxonomy): domain Eukaryota; kingdom Metazoa; phylum Chordata; class Actinopteri; order Cypriniformes; family Danionidae; genus Danio; species Danio jaintianensis. The sequence goes on from CAIGQV010019088.1 coordinate 12,846,305, forward strand.
TAACAATAAGCAAATCATAAAATGTAAAAAGTAAATAAACAAATAAGAACTTCATAAACAAATATTGTATATGTATTCAATTTCTTTGAATGCAGACTGGAAAAAGTAGCATAGTGTTTGCCTCTATTTCTAATATTCAATAATACCTTTATTTAAATTTTTTTTAGGCAGAACTGACAAAAACAGTAAGCTAATAAAGATGGATTATGGGAGATAAAATGCTTTCAAAATAAGTGACACTTATCAATCAAGAAAAAAAATGCATAAAAAACAATTGCTTTATATGGACTGCAAGTGTTTTTCAGCCACTGATAAAATTGCGATGAAAGGTTAGTTGTTCAAGCATAAAACTAGACATGGATCGGAACATGGGCGTTGCTGGGCCTATTTTAGGGGGGCTGTAGACCGCCTATGTCTACACTAAAACTCCCCTGACGTCCAATATTAAGTGTTGAGCGACAGCTGTGGACTTGTTTTACATTATTGCAATTCTATAAAACGTGCCGTTAATAAATTTAATCAAATTTGTGCATTTTTTCCTATTCATTTACAAAAATCGTGATATATCGTGAATAGGTTTCTTGTGATATATTGCAGAATCACTGATATCGTGATATATATCAAAATCATGGGCAAACTATCGTGATAATATCGTATCGTGAGTTAACCTGCGATTCTCAGGTTAATAGTACTAAAATTAATATTAAAACTGAATAAATATATATTCACACACAAATACACAAGTAAATAAATAGACTCAATGACGGGCTAAAATAATCTGTGGATTTCTGCATGCACCGATTTCGTGTAGGCCTACTGATTGGTAAAAAAAAAAAAGTAAACAAATGTTTCAAACGATGTCTTATTAAATTGTCTTTTGAGAACTAAAGCCTAGTTCACCGACAGATCGGGCTGTGATTGGGGAAAAATCTGGGGGTGCTTGGTAGTCTTTATGTGTGAACTACTGAACAACGCATCAAATAGGCTCACTGACACATCGCCGACACCTCGCAGACGAAAATCCAATATCTAGCATGCTGAACATTCCAGAGTTCTTTTCTTTTTTGTAATTAAAAAAATGACAATGTTAGAAAGAAATACACAGATATTTAGGATCCTCCCTCAACATTTCATTGGCTGTCGTTTGGTAGCTTGACTGAGCTTCTGGGGGAACGAGTGGTTGTCAGATCATGTAGTGTGTGACCCCCCTCTTGTGGATCATTTACGTAGTGTCGCGTAGTGTGAAGACCTCAGCGATTTAAAGACACAAAATGAAGTCATGTAGTGTGAACGGCACAGCGATCTGCCGATGTTTAAAGTC
>CAIGQV010019088.1:12855309-12879157 GCA_903798115.1 Danio jaintianensis
TGAAAGCCGAGCTGAAGTCAACAAACAAGATCCTCACATAGGTCCCATTTACAATTAGTTCAAAATGCTGCTGCAAGGCTTTTAACAGGTACCAAGAAACATGACCACATTACACCAGTCTTACGCTCTTTGCACTGGTTGCCTGTGCACTGTCGAGTCACTTTTAAAATTCTTCTCTTGGTTTTTAAATCTCTAAATGGCCTGGCACCTTCTTGTCTGTCAGACATGCTGATTGACCATCAGCCTGGTCGGTCTCTTCGGTCATCTAACCAGAGATTATTATGTATCCCTAAGTCGAGGCTGAAATGCAGAGGTGACCGTGCCTTCGCAGTATCTGGTCCTAGTTTGTGGAATGCTCTGCCCCTCTGTATTAGATCTGTTTCATCCCTGTCTGTTTTTAAATCTAGGTTGAAAACTTCCCTCTTTGATTTGGCATTTTATCAATAAAAATTGTCCGTTTTAGCTATAATTTTATATTTTTCCTTGTAGTGATGTGTATTGTGCAGCACATTGGTCAACCTCTGGTTGTGTTTAATAGTGTTATATAAATAAAATTGACAAATTGACATTATTGCTCAATTACAGCTATTGGAAATTAATTTGTCAATATCGCACATGGCTAACAGTGACTACGTTTACATGGACATCAGTAAGCAAATTATTTGCCTTAATCTGAATAAGACAATAATATGATGAAGGTGTTTACATGAGTTGCTTTTTAAATGTTCCTTTCATGATCCCGTTTGACATGTTATAGCACAGATTGATTAACGTCATTGCATCACCACGCTATCCACGTTTCCTCTGGAGTTTCATGTAATTTCGGGTGCTTCATTTTTAATTTGTCGACTTTAACTGCAGTTTGGAACTTTCACTTTCATTCAGGAACATTTCATGTATGCCCCTGTGTCAAACTGAGATATTGGATGCGAGTATGAAGTAAGGACTGCTGGAAGAGTGTTGCTTTAATGGAATTTGATACAGAATGCTGAATGAAAAAAAAAAACCTCCGCATTTCGATGGAAGGTCATCAAAAAAAAAAATAATAATAATAAATAAATAAATCGCTGTTTACATGGTAGACTCTTAATCAGAGTATTGTCTTAAACATATTAAAACAGATTATTGGTGTCCATGTAAACGTACTCACTGTAACTAACATGAAAATAAATAAATCAAAAACTCCCAACGCTTTCCTGTCTATACTCTTTACTGTCCTACCAATTAAAGGTGAAAACCCAGAAAAAAGTATTATAAATAAATAAATAAATAAAATAATTAAATTTGCAACCCCTTATGAGCTACCGGATGTGATTTATGAACGTTTAGAGCAGGGGTGTCCAAACTCGGTCCTGCTGAATTTAGCTCCAACTTGCTTCAACACACCTGCCAGGAAGTTTCCAGTATATCTACTAATGGCTTGATTAGCTGGTTCAGGTGTGTTTGAGTAGGGTTGTAGCTAAACTCTCCAGGACACTGGCCCTCCAGGACCGAGTTTGGACATCCCTGGTTTGGAGAGTCTAATCTTGTTAAATAAGATGTGATTAACATGTGATCTCACTGTTGCAGTGCGTTCTCCTTCTGCTGGTAGAGTTCAGTGGTGATCTCCAGTCTCTGCTGCAGGTTCTTCATCTGGTTCTCCAGGTGCATTTTCTCATTGTTCAGATTCATCTGGTCATGCATGACCTTCTGATATTGCTCTGCATTAAAAACACAGAACATAATTAGATAAAGATGTCAGGGTTTCTGCCAGTGTGTAAATTATTCATTGACGATCGAGGGGGGTCAACTTTTTCTGTAATGTTAGTTTGTGTAATACATGCTTCAGTGAATCAAATTTATGTATGTATTTAAATTACATCTAATTTATTATTAAAATGTATTTAAGTTTTCAGTGTTCTGCGGGATAGGCTATTTAGTGTATTCTGACCTGATTAGCTATTCCGGCTTACTTTAGGTCAAACTATGCATCTAATTTGACTTTATTTTTAGGCTATATGTAGAAACAAACACCTATTTTATGAGAAATCAGTCTTGTGAACTCTTACGGTGTCTATTGGTGCTCTAGATCTGCCAGTTTCAGACTGCTGAATGACTTTTTTCTCGCAATAATGCATTCACAATGGTATGAACCTTTATAGGGGTGGTCAAATTGATATCTATTATTTTAATTATTAACATTATTATTAAAAATACAGATCAAATTCAAAGGGACCCCCCCCCTCCCAATACATCTTGTTTTGACGTCCTTTAGGGGGATCAAGCCTTAATTAGGGGGGGTCAATCCCCCCCAAACCCCCCTGTAATTTGCACCCTGGTTTCTGCAGGTTTCACCAAGTCAAATTCAAGACTTTTTAAGACCTTTTTAAGACAATGAAGAATGAAATTTCAGACTTATATAGGGCTAAACGCTTAAGGATTTTCTTTAATCGCCCAGCAGAAAAAAAAAAAGTCCTTCCCATTCTAATTAGTAATTTCTTAGCCAAACATTTTAAATAATGTCTCAAAACAAGCAAACCCTGCATGTGGAAAGCAATGTTCAAATGTTAATCCGCAATCTTCATACCTTCCAGCTCTTGTCTGGATTTCTGTTCAGTGAGGAGATTTTCCACATATCGATTCCTCTCGTCCTCCACAATGCTGAGAGTGGCTTTAATCTGCAAAAAAAACAGAGAGAGCATTAGAAATACGTTGAATAAGTTTTAATAAGTCTAATGGGAGCAGGCGTACCCTGGAGACGTCCATCATCTGTTTGATTCGCAGTCTCATAGTGTCCATTTTCTTCTCTGAATGGAAAAAAAGACAATTATTACTCAGTATTGAGGATAATATGGGGTTAATCATCTCCAAAAATGCAGCAGCATGATAAAACACACTAACATTCAGGAAATTAAATTAAATGGTGCGATTTCTGAAATAAAATTAGGAGAATATGGTGTCAGGAAATTAAATGAAATTGTGCGATGTCTGAGGACCACAATATGGTTTTGTATGATTATCAACACACAAAGGCTGCAGTTTAATTAATTTCATATATGGGTGATTCTATCATTGCAGATATATTTTGGGTCTCCTAGATAATCCTTCTATTATTATATTATATTATTATTATCTATTATTATCATTAATATCTATTATTTTAAAAAAAAACTGTATTGAATGATCACATTAACTATAATCAAGTTAATTATACCAAGTTCTCAAAAAACAATGTTTGTTGTGTATTTATACTTTATTTTTTATTTAATAAGCTGTTAAATTGTACAAGATTCGTGATTTTACTTAATTGTCGTTTTGATTAAAAATATAATCCCATTAAGATTCTCATTAAATAAAATTAAGCCCATTAAGTTATTTTTATATAAGTAATATATTATTTACTACAAAAAAAAGACAAAATCATTAGTATTTAGTATATAATAGAATAGACCATGCCAAATCAGTTTATTTCTCTTTATTATAGTCGGCGTACTCTAGGTCAAACTATGCATCTAATTTTGACTATTTTTAGGCTATATGTAGAAACAAACACCTATTTTATGAGAAATCAGTCTTGTGAACTCTTACGGTGTCTATCGGTGCTCTAGATCTGCCAGTTTCAGACTGCTGAATGACTTTTTTCTCGCAATTATGCATTCACAATGGTATGAACCATTATAGGGGTGGTCATATTGATATCTATTATTTTTATTATTAACATTATTATTAAAATACAGATCAGAGTGAACTTTTTCTCAGATTCAAAGGGACCCCCCCATACATCTTGTTTTGACATCCTTCAGGGGGATCAAGCCTTAATTAGGCCAATCCCCCCCAAACCTCCCTGTAATTTGCACCCTGGTTTCTGCAGGTTTCACCAAGTCAAATTCAAGACTTTTTAAGACCATGAAGAATGAAATTTTAGACTTATATAGGGCTAAACGCTTAAGGATTTTCTTTTTATTGCCCAGCAGAAACATTTTTTTTACTTGCCTCATTCTAATTAGTAATTTCTTAGCTCTTTATTATTATTTATTCATTTCAGATGTTTACATTCCTGGATGAATCATAGGAAAATGTGTTTATATATACAAAATGTGTGCGTGTAAATATATTTATTTATAGTTTATGTATATACTGTATTTTGTATATAGTAGTAGTCTAAAGTTTGGGCACACGAATGGGTAAGTGTTCTTTTGACTGGTACAGTACTATAATATGCATATAAATAATATCGGCAGATATATTGATATCATTATTCAGTAGGGATCGAGAATATATATCGGTTGGGATCTAGAAAATACATGTTATTGTATACATGCCATGTGGTGTCTAGTTTGAGGTTAGCATTAGAGCTAAAGCACAAAATGCTGGAAAATGTCAACTCTGTTATTGGTTTAAATATTAATAATAACTTAAACAACAATGGGCTCTATGCACAGCTAGAGTTTTAAAGCCAACGATAAACTTCCAGTGAAAGCTTAATTCACACAAATTTTCAATTTCACAAGGTTGTTTTTACAGCATTGATGCTGTAATGTAACTAAAATACATTCAGTTAAATAGACTTAAGCATTCATTTAGTTGTTCAAGCGTAAAATGAGATGAAAGACCGTGTAACCACTAGCGCCGTCAGTAGCAACAGGCTAGCGCAGAAACTCCATTGAAAATACTAGGGTAACATAAACTGTCATGATTTAAAGACATGGCGGGGGGGAAATGGAATTTAATGCAGTGCTTCTTGTCCGATCTGAGACCCACTTCATATCATATATCTAACAGCAGTGAAGATCGCTGATTTTTAACGAAATCAAATCTTAAACGAGACAATTTTATAATGGAAAGACAGTTCACCGGAAGCCCTTGGGCCACCTGGCTGAAAATTAAAAGTCTGTGTGCATATAGCCCATTAGTTACAGAATCAAATATTATTTACCACATTTAAGCACTTGACAATTTTACATTAATAATGTGTTCAGTTTGCTGTAAATTATACATTTGTTGTATTTCATTGCACATTATCCAAAATCAATTGGAAATGCATGAAATGTACCCACAATTCTGGAATGAGTCATGCAGATTTGCATGTACAGCACTTTTACGAGCACACACTGTAAAAAATATCAGTAAATTAACAGTTTTCCCTATTTTGTGATTTATGTTTTTATTTTTCCCCATATATTTATGTTTTTGAATTGCATTATGGGACCTTTTAACCTTGAAAAGTTCAAAAAAGTGACTTATGAACATTTGTAATAGTTTGCAGTGCTATATTGTCTGGGTTGGTGTTGTATATTAAGCTACAAAGACCTTGTAATAAACTGCCAGTACATTTTCTGCTATTTTACAGACTTATTTCTCTATATATTATTTCTTATACATTATACAAATGACAAAAATGTCAATAAAAGTCACTCTGTTAAACTGTAGAGTTGAATTTTCAACATCAAAAGTCGACAAAGCAGAGATCAACATCCCATAATGCAATTCACAACCGCAAATAACCGGAAAACACAAAATACGAAAACTTTTAATTAACAGATTGCACACGACTCCTCCATTAAGATCATAAAAACAGACAGAAAACTAATATAAATAAAAACTGGAGCTACAAACAAAAGCGCTCACCAGAATCATCTCCGTTAGACATTCTAGCATCTTCTTTCTGTAGCTCTGCAGAATCGCAGCCACCCAGACGGTTGAGTTCGGCAATACAGCTGGACAAAACCTACAGATTCATCACACGTCATGCATTAAAAATAGGACTGCACGATATTGGAAAAACCTGACATTGCGATATTTTGTTTTTCTGCCATATTCATTGCAACATAATTATTTCAGCAGATGACTTGAACAGCTCAATTTGGAAAGAACTCATAATTTTATATTGATTGGGATGATTTCGTAATCCAGATAACCTGCATAAATGAATTTGTAATTTATTTTTGGTTGCATCTAACTGTATTCTAGTAGAAGTTGAATAATCAAACGTAAGCAAATAAAACTGCATAGTCTTCATTGTATAAAAGTTAAATGCAATACATTTTCATTGTTATAACTTCTTGTACACACATTTATTAAATGTATTTGAAATCTTAGTCAAAGGGCTCTATTTTAACAATCTAGGTGCAAAGTCTAAATAAAGCTCATGGCGCAAAAGCATTAAGAGCGTGTCCAAATCCACTTTTGCTATTTTAAGGATGGAAATATCCGCTCTGCACCCCAGCACATGGTCTAACAGCGTTGTGCTTATTCTCTTAATGAGTTCTGGGTGTGTTTTGAGAATAAACCAATCAGAGTCTCATCTCCCATTTCCTTTAAGAGTCAGTTGCGTCGAGCCATGGCGCATTTGCTATGTACATGACGGACTTTGTAAGTGGAAAAACTGAACGCTTCACTAGCAGGAAACAGTTAAACAGAGCATCTGCAGCACGAGGATAAAGAACCAGCCTCCTCCATTCAGCCTGTTTACTTTCTCTTTCAGGAAACTGTGTTGTACGCACAGACATCCATTAGCCTACATAATTATTTTCGTTTGTTAAGGGCAAAGATTTGTTTCCAAACTATTTCTAAATTCAGTTCTAATTTCCAGCAAAGGAATAAATGAACAATAATAATGAAGTGTGTTAAAACACTGAGTTATATCCAAACACACGTCCTGTTCTTATCCCCATATGGTGATGCAGACGTCTCCAAAACCCCACAGGAGGACAAATCTACACTTGTTTTTATTAAAACAAATATAAATATGCATATAATAAATAATACTGATAATAATAATAATAATAATAACAACATTATACAAAAGCAAGTTGTCATGAATAAACTGAAAAAGCGCCCCGAGGTGAAGAAGGCATGGAGGCAGTGGTTTTTATATTTATGTAGAAAATAATAATATTTTAATCCTTTAATTCTTTTTCATTTGTAAAGATATTTGTGTATTGCTGTACATCCTGTGTGTATTAAGCAATGTGTAAGCGAGGCGCACAACTAACGCGCTCTGCGCTGGACTTTAGACCTGCTTTCAGCTGTTAGTTCCTCAAAATAGCAGCGCGCCAACAATGGCCTTAACACACCTCTTTTCTAGACCGAAACACCCATGAGTCCACAAAGTGGTGCAAATGGTTTTGCTATTTAAACAACGTGGCGGAAAACGGGAAAATTAAGGTTGCGTTGGTCTAAAAATAGCAACACGTTGGGGCAAGCACGTCTTGCGCCTTATTGTGCCGGGTGTATGATAGGGCCCATAGTCCTTAAAAGCAAAGCAAACAAGCACTCTTTCACTCTATTAAAGGTCAAACTTCACAAATCACTGAACAATGTGGTTCTTGGTCAGCAATAATTCCACTCAAATTCCCTGAGGAATGAATAAACTGAACTTGTGCACTGCAGATCCTGCGATGTGACTATTGCGATTGATCACATTGCGATATTGATGATGAAACCATATATTGAACCATATACTTTTATCAAGTCAAATTTAAGACGTTTTAAGACCACTATGAATGAAAATTGTAGACTTATAGGGCAAAATGCTAAGGGTGTTTTCTGATGACCAGTGGAACATTTTTACTTGCCCCTTTAAAATTCAAACACATTTTTCAAACACATACTTATAAAGGTTATAAATGTAACTTTTGTTAAACAATTTATTATTTTTGTTTAGATGGATTGTTGGTTGTACTGATTGAGTAGCTTTACATGGACAAAGGAAAATTATGACCTGTTTAAAATGATTTAAGACCTACAACACCATATTTCAGAGAATTTAGGACTTTAAGGCCTAAAATGTTGTTTTTGACAATTAAGACTTTTTAAGACCCTGCGGACACCCTGGATGAGGTGATTTGTAGAAAACACACAAAGTCTCCACTTTATAACATGCAAAACATTCACTCACATCGATCTCGTTCTCCTTGTGCACCAGAGAGTCTTCCAGCTCTTTCTGGGATTTGTGATAAACTCGGATCTCCTCGCTGAGCTTCTTGTGCTTCTCCTGCCAGTCTTTAGCATCGCCAAGGAGCTGCCAGAAAAAACGGTTTACTTAAAGCGATAGTTCATCCTCAATTTAAATTTCCTCAGCATTTACTCACACTCAAGTGATCCTAAACCTTTATGAATTTCTGATGAAAGTTAAAAAGCAGTCATTAACATACATAGCAGAAACAAAAAATACTATGGGATAGAGGTCTTCACAGCAGACCAGAGACCTGTGCCGGTTCGACTCTATATTTTAAATGGTCAGTCAAGTTTGCGTTGGGTCCTAATATATTATGTAATGTAACCCGAGTCTCTTTGGGTTCCTGGCCGAAGTTTTGGACACATGAAGATGTATACTACGAAAGTCAATGGATGTTTATTTTTTTACAGCATTCTTTAGTATATCTTTCTTTGCATTCAAAAGATGAATGAAGGTTTGGATGAACTGTGCCTTTAAATCAAGCTGAAACGATGGATGATTTTCATATTGATATGTTTACAGCTCTGACAGCAGGACTTACAGATTTCTTCTGCTCTTTTAAAGCCCCGTTTTCCTTCTCAAAGGACAGAACCTGAGCCTTAAGAGCGTCTTCTCGGAGTTTAGCTTCATCCATAAGGACATGAACCTGTTGTTAGATCAAAACAAAAATCAGCACGAGAACATTTACTACTAATCTTGATATGACATTCATTGATTTTATAAACTTCTTGGAAATGTGATATTGGAATAATATGGAAAGGAAACCATAAATGCTAGTAATCAAAAACATTATTAAAATATAAAATATTTTCCATTTGCATGTTTTTAATCACTCAAAAGCCCCTTTTAGGAGATTAAACATTCACAAGTTATATATTATTACAGATATCAGCATAATTATTCTTTTGCATGACTATTCTAAGCATTATAAAAATACTCTGGTTTCCAGTGACAAAGGAAATGCAGACAAGGGTTGTCACGATACTGGAATTCGATACCAATCGGTACTGAAATTTTAAGAACATCCATTTTCCGCTAACATTTGAGCGCGTTCTTAAACAGCTCTGATTTGTCGTTGTGTTCACGTGCTCAACTGAAATGACTGTGATTGGCTGTGAAGGTCATCAGTTCACCGAACTCATCACTGTTTACTGAGTGTAACCACAGATACAGGGACACTGGAGCGTTTTAAAGTCACGTCGATCAGCTGGTTTGTCTGTAAGCTGTTTTAAAGTCGCGATTCATCAGTGGATCACTCGTATGTCAGCTTACAGACAAAACAGCTGATCGACGTGACTTTAAAACGCTAATAACGCTAATGTCATTGTCACAGTGAACATGTAAAGTACAACAGCATGTAATTGTTAGCAACAGTAACTTAGGACACAAAAAAACATGACTGCTTAAAAATAAATTACTTGTTTCTCATTTCAACCAGTAAACCAGCCGGAGATCAGCTCATTCAGGACAAATTACCTTTGCACGCTCATCATCGTAACTCTTCAGTGTTTTCTGGTATTTCTCAATTCTCTGGTGCATCTTGGCAATCTTTGATTAAGAAAAAATTTTAAGTTTTTAAAAAATCTGTCAAAGAAACAAAACACAACGGCAGAAGCTACAATAAAGGGCCGTTCACACCAAGCCCGAAAAATGACAATAAAGACATCTTAATAAAAATCGTTCTGAACCCATATAGAGGGTTGATGCAATTTAAAGCTTTAGACGACATTGTAAAGAAGCTGCACTGATTGAAGTTAAGCCTATCTTATTAAAAGATAATGACAATCTTAAAAACGAAGAATGATAAAAATTAATTGTAGGTGCAAAGCCAGGCTAGAAAATGGAAACATAAAAATAAAAACACCTCAGGTATTAAATGCTAGCTTTGGCGTTATTGGCTGCCTACCTCCTTTGGAACTACTTAGGAAAATAATTTGTGTTGTTTTTATTTCCCTACATTGACTGCGAACACTTAATTCACTGTTTGATTGGATAGATTACACAAGCTGGATTCAGTGGTCAGATGCGCTAGAAATGTTATATCGTAAGAAATATCGTTATCACAATACTCAATGAAAATATCGCATATTTTCCTGGTATCGTGCAGCTCTAGTTGCAATCACTTTCAGAATGATTTTCTCCCAGCTAATACATGATAAAACACTCACAGCCATTCAGAATCCATTGAAATATAGAGGGTTGATGTAATTTAAAGCTTTAGACGACATTGTGGAGAAGCTGCACTGATTGAAGTTAAGCCTATCTTATTTAAAGATAATGACAATCTTAAAAACGAAGAATGATAAAAATGAATGCTACATGCAAAGCCAGGCTAGAAAATGGCAAGCGCCTCAGGTATCCAGTGCTAGTTTCGGCATCTTTGGTTGCCTCCCTGCTAGGGAAAATAACTTGTGTTGTTTTTAGTCCACTAGACTAACTGTGAATGCTAAACTTACTGTTTAAAACGATATATTACAAGAGCTGGATTCACTGGTCAAATGCACTAGAAATGTAGCACACTGAGGACATCTGCTGGTTATACGAGGGTAACGCAAAAAGAAAAGCATAAATAAAAAATAAACATCCTAATTTGCTGGTATTATTATGTTTATAATTAAAGTTATCATCCTTGGTGTGAACATGTCTTGTATCCAAGTTTACCTTTTCATTAAGGTTTGCGTTTTCTTCCTGCGTGTCCACAATTGTCTGATTGAGCTGCGAAATACTCCCAGACATCTGCTCCCACTGACTTTGCAGTTTCTGGTAATGATTCTAGTTTGTAAAAAAATAAATGAATGAAATACATTATATAATCATGCACGGTGAGGAAAATGAGGTCAAAACAAATGAATTCTACTGCTGCAATTCACCTTCAGCCCTTTTAATTCATGTTGGCTGGAACTCAGTGACTTCTCTGAGTTTTGCAGGTGTTGTTCTCTTTCTTTTATCTGCATAGAGACAAATTCAAATTAAAACAATAAAGTCAGCAATAGACGAGAGATTGAAATGTCGAGGTTTACCATGTCATTTAATTCTGTGATCTTGTTAGCAGCATCAGATTTTTCATTGAGAAGCTGCTGGATTTTATCTCTAAGCTGCTTTTCAGTTACTGTGAAATAAAAACAACAAAAATACATATATTTATTTAACATGCACAGAAATATATATACACATATATATGAATAATAAGTATGTACATTAAATTTGTATCTAATATTTTATGTTCTGATTATATGCATGCATGTATGAATTAGATTTACTGGTTTGTCAGTTCTTCAGTGTTTGGACTTTAAGCAGTGAAAATTAAACCACACTGAACTGAACTAAACTGAACTTAAACTCTGAAAACTGGACTGACACTGTTTCAATTCACTGCACTCTTCTATGTGAAGCTGCTTTGACACAATCTACATTGTAAAAGCACTATAGAAATAAAGATGAATTGAAAAGATGAATTGAATTCAAGTTTATTTGAATAGCGCTTTTTACAATAATTATTGCATCAAAGCAGCTTTACAAAAGGTGCACATTATTGCATTACAATCAAATTAATTTAAAGTTACAATCAAAATAGAAGTTATTATATACATAGATAGTTAACCTGCAATTTTATAGCATATAGGTAATGTCTATGAGTACATGTTTAATGAAGTGTACTTGTGTATTAAGTGTATGTGTTGTCCTGGAACTGGTTTTGACATGTATTTTAATATATTCAATCTTTTTAGAGAACTTGGTGTATTAAGTATTTTATAAATGTGATTTACAAAATATTATATAATATAAAAAATCATATTTCTGGGAGCTTTTATCATAAAAGCACTCTGAAGTATGATTATTGGATTTACTAGAAGCTTATTTACAAAAAACTCATTTTAAAACAAAGACAGTGGCGCAGTGGGTAGCACAATCGCCTCACTGCAAGAAGGTCGCTGGTTCGAGCCTCGGCTGGGTCAGTTGGCGTTTCTGTGTGGAGTTTGCATGTTCTCCCCGTGTTCGCGTGGGTTTCCTCCGGGGGCTCCGGTTTCCCCCACAGTCCAAACACATGCGCTATAGGTGAATTGGGTAAGCTAAATTGACTGTAGTGTATGTGTGTGAATGAGTGTGTGTGGATGTTTGCCAGTGATGGGTTGCAGCTGGAAGGGCATCCGCTGCGTAAAACATTCAATTCAATTCATCTTTATTTCTATAGCGCTTTTACAATGTAGATTGTGTCGAAGCAGCTTCACATAGAAGATTATAGTGAATTGGAATGATGTCCGTTCAGTTTTTAGAGTTTAAGGTCAGTTCAGTTCAGTGTGGTTTGAATTTTTTTATTTACATATGCTGGATTAGTTGGCGGTTCATTCCGCTGTGGCGACCCCAGATTAATAAAGGCACTAAGCCGAAAAGAAAATGAATGAATGTATAAAACAAAGACTAATTCTAAATACTTATCTTCCCGTATATTATTATTCAGGTTAAACATTGATTCGCTTGCACAAATACATCCCAGCATACACACACACATATATTATCATTTAAATTATGTACCCACACATATCTGTCCTCAGTGTTTGTGTGTGTACATAAATATACACAGTTTAAGACAAACTTATTAGCGCCTGTGAAATTAATTATTTTTTAAATATGTGCAATTAATCATATATATTATGTATAATAATAGCCATAAATAGGTTTAATAGATGTTTAACATTTTTAAACAGAAGTTTTAATAACTAATTCCTAATAACTGATTTCTTTTATCTTTGCCATGATGACTGTACATAATATTTTACTAGTTATTTTGAAACATACTAGTATTCACTTTAAAGTGACATTTAAAGGCTTAACTAGGTTAATTAGGGTAAAGTTAGGGTAATTAGGCAAGTCATTATATAACAGTGGTTTGTTCTGGAGACAATCCAAAACAAATATTGCTTAAGGGGGCGAATAATATTGACCTTAAAATGGTTTTAAAAAATTAAGAACTGCTTTTATTCTAGCCGAAATAAAACAAATAAGACTTTCTCCAGAAGAAAAAATATTAGAGGAAATACTGTGAAAAATTCCCGAATCTGTTAAACATCATTTGGGAAATATTGGAAAACGAAAAAAAACAACTCAAAGGAGGGCGAATAATTTTGACTTCAACTGTACATGCCACAAAAGGTCAGTGAAAACTTAAACGCATATAAAGCTGAGAAGTAACTTACGTTGATAGCTTCTGCCTTTAATCTAGAAGAAGAAAAGAACAAGCAAAAAATACCATCAGATTGAATCAATCCTAAAAGAATGAAAACATTCATCATGTAAACAATAGGATATCTTACAGCGAGCACCGTCTTCCAGAAGAACATCAGTATAGTGAGGGCCCCGATGGCCACTGTGACCACCACTGGCTCCCAGGGGACTCCGTGGAAATTGGGACCCGGTCGCCATTCCTCCGGAAGCACAGTGATCAGCTACACAACAACAAAAATAGACCAGTTTAAATGTAAATATCTCCTTATTCAGGGTTTTTATTAAGTCATCAAATTTACAGTCGCCATGAAAGGGAAGTTAAGATTGTCCTTTTTCTGATATTGTGACATCCATCCACTTCAAACGGTGCTTAAATAAGACAAAAAAAATTAGGGTGGCGAATGACTTTGTTTTTTTGGGAACCGATTGGATTGTTGAAAGATGGGTGTGGGTAACAAAATAAAGGTAGATTGACAGATGGACAAAAGTAGAGCAGAAATAAGACTGATAGCCCCACCCTAAATGAACAATAGCTCCGCACCAAATGAATGATAACGCCTGCCTAATGGACCGATAGCTATGCCCTGAAGGAATTCCATGTGACCAGGAATTGAAAAAAAAAAAGTTGTTTCTAGAGGGAAAGCTATGGTATGTGATTAAAGTTTATTATTTCACAAAATAATGAAGTGCACAAATACAGTGTTTAAAACAAGATCTACTATATACATAGAAAAATAAGAAGAGTACGTATTGATTTCATGGTGACATTAAGCACTTTTCAAGCACATTCCAGGTGCATTTTCAAACTTTCCCAGCACTATACAAGTGAGGCAAAATACATATTTACATACACTACCGGTCAAATGTTTTTTTTTTTCATGCTTGTTTTTTTTTTAAACAAAATTATTCTGTTCATCAAGGCGGCATTTATTAAATGTAAAATTGTTAAATACTTATTAAATATTTATTTATTACGTATTGTATGTAGTTTCACATGAAATTATTACTCCAGTCATTATTGCTTTTATTACTATTACCACTAATAATATTAATAATAATAATAATAATAATAATAATAATAAGAGCAATAATTAATATTAGAGTGATTTTTGAAGGATCATGTGACTGAAGACTGCAGTAATGAAGCTGAAAATTCATCTTTAAAATCACTGGAATAAATGATTAAATTAACTACTTTTGAACAGTTATTTTATAGTGCAATAACATTTCACAATTTGTACTGTATTTGTGATGAAATAAATGCAGCCTTGGTGAGCAGGAGAAGCATATTTTAAAACATCTAAAAATCCTACTGACCCCAAACTTTTGACCGGTAGTGTACATATGAATACTTCATCACATGATATTTGATGCTGTTTCTTGAAGTAGGGCTGGGCGATTAATCGAAAAGTAATCGAAATCGACATTCAGATCCTATAATCGATCTCATTTTTCCAGGACGATTTTTTCAATTACTTTCCCTACCGGATGTGGTCACGTGACCCCGTTCTGTTAAAGGTTGAGGCTGATTTAAACTTCTGTGGCCACTTAGCAACCACATCTGATCTCTGATCAAGTAGGACGATGGACCCGTTCTTGAGCCTTACTTTGCACTACATTGACGATGATTGGAAGCTGCACCAGAGATGCCTTGAGACGGCATATTCTCCTTTACATTAAAGTTATTATTTACATTAAAAAATATTTGTTTAAAGAAGATGCAAGAAATGCACTGTTTAATATATTATTTACAGCATATACAAGAGTTATTTTATTCAGAAGAGATACTGCTTATCTTCTGCTTTTAATATGAAAAACATTGAAAGTAATTTATTTTGTTTCCAAAAACGCAAGTTATTTATTTTCACAAGTTTGTTTAAGGCAATGTGTGTTTTAATTTTAGTTGTTTAGCATTAATGTTCAATAAATAATCATAGATAGTAGATAGTGTGTGTTTCCTTCAGTTATTTTAAAATCAAGTAATGCACCTTTCATTCAGAAATCTCTCACATGTAGTATGTGAGCATATTTACTGTACAAAACCTGTCAGTGAACTACGAGGGCAAAAAATTAAATAAAAATAATCATTCATTAATCATAATCGAGTTAAAATGTTCAATTAATCGAGATTTTGATTTTAGGCCAAATCGCCCAGCCCTAACTTTCCTAGGAAAGTTCTTGATGGCATGTTTGCCCCAAGCCCAACACTGAATTAGTCATTTACTCTCTTACTTTTTATATTGATTTTAATTTTATGCACTGTTCACTCATGAAATGCTAAACTCCATGCATTTTGTCTTCAATCACTGCTTAAAGAGCCCCTATTATGGGTTTTTGAAAATGAGCTTCCATGTAGTGTGTAGCACAGCACTGAGTGAATGAAAGCATCCAGCTGAGGTTTAAATCTGAACGTGCACCGTGTTTAAAACTATTGATTCTTTAACAAAATAGTTGACTCAGAGTCAAATAAATAAATGAGTTGGATTCGGATCCTTTTTTTGAACGCGTCTACGTCGATACGGTACATCACCAAATATGTAGTTCCAGATCTGGTCAAATGTGAACGCGCATTTGACTTCAGACACTAGCGGAGCGCTGAGGATCACAGGACTGATCATGACGCGAAGATGACGACCACTGACTGATGGAGATTCGGCTGCGGGGAATAAAGGGTTAAAGTTCATTTCACAACAACACCACAGTATAGCCAACCTTGTGCTGTGTTTGTTCCTGTCATATTTCAGATTTTTGATACAATAACCTACGCCGTAGCGTGGGATTCGTCGGCCGTTTGCTATTAAAGGAAGGAGCAGCAGACACTATTATGTATGGGACTTTGTCAGTAACTGTTGCAGTTCATATGGACCAGTTTCTTCTTCCTCCGGATCATAACAGTGTGTGTGATTAAAATTGTTGCCTCGTTTTGTGTAGTTTGCAAAACATGTGTTTAATTGTGTTTTAGAAGTTATAATCGCCCCGTGCGGCTTGTAATCATGAATCTATTATAGATCAGTGCTTGTACTGTATCTCTCAGGTTAAATCTATTCACTAGAAGTTAAAGCTATTCACATATTGTGTCCAAAACCACGTTGAAAACACGCCGCGTGCTTCTTCCTTTAAATGCGTTTTGTGCTCCTGATCCTCTGCTGTTTGTCTTTGCTATGGCCACCATCAGCTGTTCCTCACACGCGCGGCGCCGTCAGTTTTCAAGAAAGTTCAACTTTTGCCACTGTGGGAATTAATACTGAATGTGTGTCGTTGTTATTACTTGGGGTTAGGGTTAAGAGTAGAGTAATATGCTGGTGTTTAACTGCATTGCTTTAATCCACTCCTGCATTGGGCTCTCACATACTCTCTGGCTGCTACTTCATAGCTGTGGTGGGTATTTCTCTCTCACGCTGAACCCAGTCAACCAATCACAACAGACTGGGTCATCAGACCAATCAGCACAGATTAGCATCACGCTAAGGAGGGGTTTGGGAACATATGAATCGCTGAACGAATCATATGGGAGTCGTTTGGATAATTAGGTAAAAATAAATGCGTATTATAAGACAATGAAAGTGTTTTTTGACCTTGCATGCAGATCAGCCTGTTGTTGGAGACCCCCAAAACCAAAATATGACCATTTATAATGCAAAATAGGGGCTCTTTAATAAAAGGGCACCGATTAACACCAGAACAGTCAGCAGTTTTTTTCAGCAGACTTTTCATTTTATGCAAAAAATATATATTTTATTTTATTAAAATAAAAGGTGGGATCAAGCGTTTAATTACTTCTTATTTATTAAGAAATTATTATGTAGCAAAATAATTACATTTTCAAGCACTTTAGCCAAAATCTAAGCACGACTCAAATAGGCATGGGACGATAACCATTTTCAAGGTATACCGTGGTTTGGAAAATATATTATATTATATATTATAAATGTTTCTCAAAATAAAATATATTGTGTTTAAAGGGGAAAAAAGTTTTAGTTCTTCACCCAGACATTTAAAAAGAGCATATTTTAGAGCGGTAATCACAATACCGTCAAACCGTGATGTTTTTATCCAAGGTTATCATACCGCCAGAATCTTATACCAGTCCATGTATAGACTCAAACCTTGAAAACATTAGATTAAAATTCAAGCATTTGCAAGGATTTACAGCACTTGTATGAACATGTTATTTGACATCTTCTCTACTTCTGGATGACAGATTTAGTGTTCACATTATATTAGTAAGAGGTCCACGTGACACTTTCTGACCACTTCTGCACTCTATTAGACCTATATTGACAACTCTAAAGTGTATTCAACGTGCTCTGAACCTTTCACCAGACACATGCAGCAATAACACAACAACAGTGGTTTACTGTGGACTTTCACCTCTGGTAAAACACAGTCATCACAAATATGGCTGTAATGAACACATACAACTCCGTTTATATTAACGAATTTAGCTGTCTTGCGATTTTATGCGACCCTTAAATGGATTTTACTAACTGGAACTGAATTACTACGAAGACCCAAATGAGGACGACCTAATTACACAATTCTGCACTGATATTACACGGAAATTATCAATTTTGAACAGTTTAAGCTAGCATAAATAACACATTTGACTCCTAAAGGCAGCATTTCGAGTCTAAAGAGCACTTACTTCGTGAAGTCTGGACAGGATGAAGACGAAAAAGGCAGTGTTTTCTATCTCAGCTGGTTGAGAGGTAAGAACTGGTTGTGAATCCATCCTCATAAAGCGTTTTAGCTGATTTACAAGCGATCAGAGACGGAGGTTGAAGCCGATAAACAGTGTATAAATGGCGGACCGCTGGTTCATATCGGAAGCCGGTGGATTTTTCATATAAAACCGCTCTGTCAAGCGTGTTTTTCACAGCTAACCTATGTTTAACCTAAGAAGTAATAGTATAGATTGATAATAAGTATATATAAATAGGTGGTATGTTTTGAAATCGCGGCTGGAGTAAGATCAGTGTTGATCTCTTTCAACACGTCAACATTTCAAAACGCTGAGCGGAGAGTCTCTCACTGAGACAAGCTCTTCCACTCTGGGTGCTCGCGGTCACGTGATGCTCACGGCGGACTCTGATTGGTCAGAACAAGAGACCGTTTGATTACATTAGCAGAGATGCTAGCTGCTTTGAAAGATTATGGATTTACAATAACGATGCTTTTTTGAGTTTGTACTACAACATGATGCCATATGGTATCGCAATGCTTTGGGACTGTTTTTGGTTAAGGTTTTATACACATATAATTCACGTATGGAGTTTTATTAGCAAGTTTAGCATGCCGCGATATTGGATTTCATTCATGCAAGTACTCTTAGCAGGGCACTCTATAGACCAGAGATGCCCAAACTTTTTCTTACAACGGCCCAAAAATCAACCTTGATTGAGGCCTGTGGGCCGAATATATACCAAAACTATATATATATTTATTCCAAACTATATTACATTAAATTTACCATGGGTAATTTCCTAATTTGTTTGCAAATATAAAAATAATAATAGCTAGATAAACAATCCCATTTACAACACAATGGAGTTCAATTCTGAATACACTAGTCGAGCCTTTGCCTTGATTTGCCGCCAATGACTTGTGCATTGTCCTCTTTCTGTCAAGTTACAGTATTTACATTTTAAAAGTCCGATTTATTGAAACATTTGAATTCTGTTGGATTTTTTTTTGTAGCTCAGCAATAAAACAAAGAACCAAAAGTTTACGTTAAATTTGAAATCACGATCTCTGTTAAAGGTATTCGCCCCAACCACTTAGGCCCACGGACCCTACTTTGGGAATCTCTGCTATAGACACAGTCAACGGTCATGTGTCCTGAAGCAGAAGTGAACAAGAAAGTAATTTTACTCAGCAATGATCTATAATAATTTGTATAGGATATTATTTATGTGGTTTAATATAAAAAAATATATATTCATTTATGAAAACACCACAAATGTGTATTCATAAATGAATATATGGTATACATTGGGTATACACCAGTGTATACCATATAAGATTATGAAATTATTATATATATATATATATAACCAATGTAACAGAGTTGACAAGAACATAAAGAGAAACACAATATGTATATTTTTCAAACTGAAATGACAAATAATACTGAAAATAGATGTGCAAGTGATTATTTAACACACAAAAAATGAAAATTAGACTTGATTATTATTATTAGACTTAATATAATTGAAGCTGAATGTATGAATTCAGGAGGCGGACACAGTCAAAAATAGGTATAGTGGGAGTCTTTAAGTTAACATTTTCAATACAAAATGTCCCTGAACACACACACACAGACAAACATTATTCTTGAAAAATAACTTGATATAATTTGTGTAATTATTCAAAACAGTTTAATTAAACTTTATGAAAAATAATAGAAAGTTTATTGAACATTAGATAGGCGATGCTAAATGTTCCCGCAATTCTTGATTCACCATTCAAGAAGCCGCATCAGATTTACGCCACAATAGGAAAGAGCTAGGGCTGCACGATATTGGAAAAATCTGATGTTGCGATATTTTAGTTTTCTGCGATAAATATTGCAATATTCATAGTTTCAGAAGATTTTAATAGCTGTATTTGACGGTTTTCTAGGGAGTCTAACAGTATTCGGGTACAGAAATTGAATAATCACAATGCAAATTAAAGCCTTTCTTACTTTGTTTTGTCTTGTTTCTAGTCCAAATATCAAAAAAATTATATTAGACCAAGTAAAAATATTGTTTAGTTTTCATCGCCAGAAGAAATAAGTGAAAATTAAGAGTTTTTTGCTTGTTTTAAGGAAATTATCTGCCAGTGGGGCAAGTGAAATAATCCTTTTTTTGCTGTGAAATGTAGATATTTGGACTAGAAACAAGACAAAAATTCTAAGAAAGAATTTTTTTTTTCCTAAATCATATAAAGTCCATATAAATACAGTGATTAAACACAATTCTGTAGCTCCTGGGTAGGGTTGCACCAGCTGATCGTAAGTTCTTTCATAAACTGGAACGTAAAGTCCTCACTAGGGGCTTAGTAACTAATAACCAATAAAAAGCATTTAAATCGTTAAACTGCTTTAAAATTCTGCAACTAATGCATCTATATATAACTGTCCTATGAAAATTAAATGATAAATCACAATTTCATAGCACATTAAATTACAGTCAGTTACTAATAACAGACGACGCACACACCTGCATCGCGAGCCGTGAATGCACACAAAATACACATGAAGTTATCAAAACATTAAACTTGATTTTTTTTATATCCTACAAATGAAAGAGAAAAGAGCAGGGAGAAGAACTCATGAAGAAATTCTCGTTTTAATTGGTGGACACAATTAACACAAAGAAATGCGAGATTTGGGAGGAAAATGAGGCTGAGTAGAGGGAGATCATTCTTCATTATTATCGTGAGCTCCTCAATCTAAACTAATCTCGCCGTCATCTCTTTTCTACCATTATACATGGGGGGAGGCTGCCGTAAATATTTAGTTGGAACGTAAGTTCAGTGGTGCAGCACAAAAATATTTTGTAGTGCGTAAGTTGTAACGTAGTGTCCCTTTAAAGGGCACCTATGATGAAAATCATCTTTTTTAAGCTGTTTGGACAGAACTGTGTGTAGGTATAGTGTGTCCACAGTCATATTGGGGTGATATAAAGACAATAAGTCTCTTTTTTTTATTTATTTCCTGATGTTAAAATAGCATCCAAATCCCTCCCATTTTGAGGCCGACCGCACCTTGACGTAGGAGTGCGGTTTCCCCGCCCACCGAATTGATTGACAGCTGCGTATGCATGCCTCCGTAGTAACGCGTATAATCATATCAACAAGACAGGACGTGTACAAAGCAACCGGGATTAAAGGATCTGTTCAGTTCGCTGTGATCATCAATCATCATTAAATGTGATCAAGAGTGAGTTTTACAAGTTTAACACGTGTTTAAAACAGTGCATGTTTGTAATGAATTACAGTGATTTACTTCAGCTTGACTTCACCACAGCCGCGTGTCAGCACAATTATAAAAGAAGACGCTTCAATCCCGGGTTGTGGACGTTAAATCAGCTTTATTTTGTACATTAACATAACAGATATCCATACAGCAGTGGATATTAATGTGTATCCTGTCACATTTGCCGTGCAAAACAGTGCAAAGCTAAATGTGCGCGCTGTCTGTGTGTGTGTGTGTGTGCGTGCTTTGTAATGACATTGTGTGTGCAACAAATACATCAAATAATCATTGGGAAAGTTCTTACTGTAATATTTCTCACAAACGTTACGTGAGATCTGCTTCCTTCATGTCTGTCTGTTATCTGAGGCAGCCGAGGGCGGAGATTG
This sequence comes from Danio jaintianensis, assembly GCA_903798115.1. Lineage (NCBI taxonomy): Eukaryota > Metazoa > Chordata > Actinopteri > Cypriniformes > Danionidae > Danio > Danio jaintianensis. The sequence continues at coordinate 12,876,818 of CAIGQV010019088.1, forward strand.
AGGCACACTGACAGGCACGTGGGAATGGTGGGCGGGGAGGACTAGCATTAAAGGCACAGTCCACCAAAACAGCTACAAGATGCTCAGAGCTAAAAATGACAAACTTCTGAAAGGTCTAATAAATAATCTGATGGGTGTTTTGAGCTGAAACTTTACAGACACATTCTGGAGACACAAAAGACTTATATTAAATCTGGAAAAAGGGGTCAACTAGGTGCCCTTTAAGTCACAACTAGGCTACATTTTAACTTACGCACTGCTGGTGCAACCGGCCCCTGGTCAACTATAATTCAGATTGGACATTGCAGATTCTGCGATGTGACTATTGCGGATGCGCACATTGCGATATCGATGCTAAATCCATATATTGTGCAGCCCTAGAAAGAACCAACTATTGAAACTTCCATTTCATGCCGACTTTAATGCAACATATTAAAATATTGTAGTACTTACAATCTCTCCATAAACTCCCAGATTTTCTTCGAGAAGCAGCAGCAAACCCTGAAGTTCATCTGAAGTCGATGAGCCGGTGGAATCACTGCCAGTTTCAGCATCATGGAAATCGGAGACACTCGGAGACTCCATTGAACCTGGTGCCACAAAAAGCACAAAAAAAATTATAAATAATGTTAATAATAGTTTTAATCAGTGCACTATTCATACAATGACTATTGTGGAAAGGGGCAATATGTTTGCATTAGTATTTATGCTTCAGTGAACCAAAATTCATATACTTGATTGAATTACTATCAATTAGGCCTGAACCATACATCATTTGAGCATCGATATCGCAATGTATCCGCAATAGCACTGTGGCCTCACAGCAAGAAGGTCACTGGATCGAGCCTCAGCTGGGCCAGTTGGCATTTCTGTGTGGAGTTTGCATGTTCTCCCTGTGTTGGCGTGGGTTTCCTCCGGGGGCTCTGGTTTCCCCCACAGTCCAAACACATACGCTATAGGTGAATTGATGAACTAAATTGTCCTTTCCCAGTACTGGGTTGCAGCTGGAAGGACATCCGTTGCGTAAAACATATGCTGGAATAATTGGTGGTTCATTCCACTGTGGCGACCCCTGATAAATAAAGGGACTAAGCCGAATATTTATATATTATATAAAATATATAAAATAATTTATATGATGATGATGGCCGTGTTATTTTATGTTTGAGTGTTCAATTTTTCCCAGACTCCCCAGAAAACCATAAAGGACTGCTTACTGAACATTTATTTTTGCGTATTTATATATGCTTGTATTTTATATTTTATGCAGATGCACTGCATAGAAAAAGACTTGATCATCCCATTCAATCTAATTTAAAGGTGCAGTAGGTGATCTGCCTCAATGCTATCCGTTAGCATAATATCTTTGAAAGATATACAGTCCCACCCCTGCCGTCCAAAGCCACGCCTCCTGGAATCACGAACGCACACATTAAAGATGACAGTAGGCAGCCCACTAGATCATGTCATTCGCCAGTTGGAAAACTTTAAAGTACTTTATAATACTACAATTCCCAATGAAAAACTGTATTATATCTAGCACGCTTACAGTTGTGTAGCAGCAAAACTTGTCATAATGTGCAATACTTCATGCATGCAAGGATCTCTCACACTTTGTCCTAAAGCCGGCATGCAGGAATTACACTTATTACTAAGCCATACTTACATGCTATTTCAGAGCGAATATTCAGAGTAGTGGTAAACAATATAGAGACCGTGTCACAGGCTGTCATTATTCAAAAATGAACCAATGTGAATATAAAAGCAACTTCAGCTCAGTAAAGCAGGCTAGGCGGAGTAGCGCTATTTACTGATGTTTTGTTGTTAAACTGAATAAAAATCTACATTATCTGCTGTAAAAGGACCTTATGAAACTGAAAATAGTCACATCAATCTTTCGCCGGAAGATTTCAGTGGCTGAACAACACTTCTGTGCATATAACCCATTTATAACAACACAATCTACATCAGCTTTGCGTTTTAAAACGGAACATTACCTGTCTAAAAGAAATACTTCAGCCATGGTGTCATCCTTCCTCTAGCGTGCAAAACTAACTCCAATATTGATTCAGCATTTTTTTTTACCGCTCTCTCTCTCTCGTGTGCATGTGAACGCGCAAACGTCGGATCTGCGGCTGCGCAGTTGTACATATCTACATTTGTTGACAGACAGTTTGGGCTACTTATTAGAATTATGGGAATTACCGGCCTGACAAATTTTAACAGAATATAAAAATACATATAAATACATTTAGATCATTTACTTTAATCATTACTATTGGAATGTGAAGAGACTTTCAACCAGCGCAACAGAATGTTTCTGAAGACAATCACCTACTG
>CAIGQV010019088.1:12889157-12899727 GCA_903798115.1 Danio jaintianensis
AACAACATATTTTACATGCCAATTTGCACATAACAGCTGCCATATAATGTTGTATATAGTAATATACCTGTACATACACTTGTCAATTTGTATATTTGCATTCACTACAACTTTTATTTTTAAAATATATTTATCATCTGTTTTTTGTCCTGTCTCTGTAATTCTGTTGCACTGTAGAAGCTCTGTCACCAAAACAAATTCCTCGTATGTGTGAACATACCTGGCAATAAAGCTCTTTCTGATTCTGATACTGTCAGTCAGAATAGCTGTTAGCAGTATCTGTTTGAGCCTTAATCAGACAGAAAACGAAAAGGATGAACCTCATGCCTGCTCTCTAAAATAAAATCTGACAAGTGTCTGTAACGAGTGAAAATAGGGTGTGGCTCCTTTAAGAGAATCGCCATTTTATGTGTGTGTGAACAGTCTGTAGATGCATGTAGCACAAGAAGCGCGTGTGTGCAGGACCGATGTTTATTTTTATTTTTCTCTGATGCTCGAATTAAGTTGTTTTTCTGTAATATACAGTGACGTTGATTTTTATGCTGCAATTCGAGTTAGGCGAGCTATCCTGTATTTTTTTTTAGCTAACTCAACGCGTTACATGTCTTTCGCATACATCCAGAATAAGTAATATGAAACGTTCACATGTCTTTTGTGAGTTCATTATCTGAGATGTAGAACGCAGGGAAAGCAGCCGCATAGAGAGACACTGCAGCGCTGGTGAAGATCGTGGCTGTTTACAGCGGTTTGACGGATAAGTATGAATTTGTAGCTAAATTGTTAGCGGTGCCACACAGCATTTCCCGTTGTTTACATTCTTGTTTACGTCCTCGCTACAACATAGCTTTAACGCTAGACACTGTGCATGTCATAGATCAATTTTAACAAATTAAAAATACTTACAGGTTGTGTCTCACAATCCACAGCTTCTTGCTCCTTCTTTGAGGAGTTTTTAGCTGAATCCAGCACTGAACTGGGAGAGATTCTGAAAGCTGTCCTTTGTCAAATGCTAGCTATTTATATTTTTATAATTCTCTGGAACATAATTAAATTAAACTGTAAGCACTTCTTTCTTTGTGTCGTGTTCTTTGGAAGCCCAAATACAGAAACAGAAGAAGCTCTGTGGAAATAGCAGCGTTTGATGGCATTTTAGCTTTCTCTACTATAACATTACAGCACCTCTGGCCACGCCCCATTGCTGCGCAGGGTGTGTGTGCAGTAAATGCATGTAACTGGAAACCCTTGTGATCTCACTAGCCCGGATGTATTTTTTTTGTAGTCCCCAAACTTCGTTCGCTGTAGGCTTTGCTAAGCTAACTCTGTAAAAGCCAATGTCTCCATTTGCATTGAACTTTAAGCGTCTTACATTCAGAGATGTTGTTTATGTTCACACAGCTACATTACACATCAACTAAAGGTTCAAATATGATATCGTAGTGGACCACCCCTTTATAGGTACATATTAATACCTAAGAAGTACAAAAATGTACCTTTTAATAGGGTATTACCCTGAGTGACAGCTTTTGTACCTTCATAAATCACAAAAAGACCTCAGCTTTAACGTTGACCTGAGGATTAGTAAATTCACAGCAAGTTATCCTATAAAACAAGATATTATTTCTTGCTAAATATGAATAAAACATGACCAATTCGCCCCATACAAATGCAGCAGGAAATTCAGTTGAATATTTTGCAGTTGTCTGATGGAACATTATTGCATGTGTTCTTTACACAGTAACATGATTTTATAGTTTGTTTATTAATGGGGTGTCGACCGCACCAGAATCAACAGCACATCTAATAGCTTGCCAATGTGAAAGATTCTGTTGAAGACTAAATTATTATCCCTCCTTGGGATTATAGTCGATCAACAGTTGATAATACATGAGATTTGTAGAGTCATTGCAAAGTACAACCATAACAGAGTGAAACCTTATCACTTGCATGCGTTTTAAAGACATTTCAAGAGATCGTAAAGCATTCGGGCACAATAACTCAAAACATTTGTAACTTTAATGCAGAATAGTTTTTACTGAATTATTAATACAATGAAGACTATGCAGTGTTATTTTACACTACATTATTACACTTCTGTATCTGAATACTGTTTGACTCTCCGGTAAACCATAAAGCACTGTTTATTTTACTTTTTTCTTTGCTCTATTGTAATTATTCTTGCAATTTTATTTTTTATGCATGATTCACACAAGCCATCTGGTGAAATTATATTCATATTGCAATATATATATCGCAGCAAAACAAAATATCAATGTCAGATTTTTCCAATATCGTGCAGCCCTATACTATAGTATTCTATAGTATATGGTAACACAACAACTATAGTAATATAAACAAATTACCCAATACTGTAGTATTCTACACCTACTGGATATATTAAACTACAATACACCACAGTTTACTGTAATAAAATTGATAGTATACTAGATTATTTATTAGTTTATCAGTTATACACTATATTTAATAAAGTGCTGTACATACAATACATGCTTCAAACACACTATAATATTTATTAGAAGCATGGGTAGTAATAAAGGTGGATTTGTTACGCATCCTTCACTCCATTCTTCAACTATCAATTAATTAGGAAATAAACACTCCTCAACCACAGTTGGAATCATGTTTAGCAGGTTGTATGTACTGTAAATAACACTGTTCCCCGCTAAACAATCGCTTCAGTTTTACACAAAAACAACCGGAGATTTAAATCCAGGCCTCGTATTTAACACAATTAATGCTTACTGTGCGTGTTCACAACATATAAAAATACTAAAATGACACATTGAAGCTCTCATTTCGCATACACGACTCTCAATGCTGTTGTTATTGTTAGCTCGACTAGCTAAACTGAGCTCACCTTCAAAAAAACTGACGCCTTGTCATAAGCCAACGTTTGGTCAAATATGGTCAAACCCAACGTTGGGTTATTTATTTTTTTTCCCCCAATTAAATTTAAATGGCATTTTTAACCCAGCGGTTGTGTTTGTACATATTTGACCTAACATTGGGTTACAGCAACCCATCATATTACAGAGTATAGTGTTTTTGAAACATACTATGGTACAAGTAAGTGAATTAATTTATTGTGGTGATTTTATAGTTGTTGGTCACACAACAACTATATGACCAAATACTGTAGTATTTTACACCTACAGGATATATTATACTACAACACACCACAGTTTCTGTAGTAAAAACAACATTATTTATTAGTTTATCAGTTCACTGTAGTTAATAAAATGCGCAAAACACTGACAATGGAATCATGTTCAGCAGGTTGTACGTAAATAACGCTGTTTACATCAAACCAATGGCTTCTGTTTTACAGAGATTTAAATCCAGGCCTCGTGTTTAACACAGTTAATGCTTACAGTGCGTGTTTACAACATATAAAATGCATAAAATGTCAAATTGAAGCTCTCATTTCGCATACACGACTCTCAAGTCTGTTGCTGTTAGCTTGACTAGCTAAACTGAGCTCACATTCAAAATAAAAAAAACCCGCTAGATTGTCGTAACCCAACGTTGGGTCAAACATGGATAAACCCAATGTTAGGTTATTTTACCCCCCATGATATTTAAATGACACTTTTTAACCCAGCGGTTGTGTTTGTACATATTTGATCTAACGTTACAACAACCCAGCATCTTACAGAGTATAGTGTTTTTGAAACATACTATAGTAAAAGTATGTGAATTAATAAGTTGTGGTGATTCTGTAATTGTTGATAACCCAACAACTATAGTTCTTAGCAGGTCTAGAAAATATGATCATATCACCCCAATTTTATCCTCCTTACACTGGCTGCCTGTTAAGTTCCGTATTGATTATAAAATATTGCTTCTTACCTATAAAGCTTTAAATAATCGAGCTCCTGTTTATCTAACCAACCTTCTGTCTCGCTACAATCCAACCCGCTCTTTAAGATCTCAAAACTCAGGGCTTCTGGCAGTACCTAGAATAGCAAAGTCGAGTAAAGGAGGTCGAGCCTTTTCATTTATGGCTCCTAAACTCTGGAATAGCCTTCCTGATAATGTCCGAGGCTCAGACACACTCTCTCTGTTCAAAACTAGATTAAAGACCTATCTTTTTAGTAAAGCATACACTCAATGCATCGCATAACGGTATGATGCATGAATGTGCTCCACGCAGGTGAGCTGGCTCGACATCACGTGTAGGACACACTCCTCAATACACCAGACATTGTGTTCGAAACTCTCATATGCTTTACATGTTTGTTTCTATGTTTGTTTATTTAACTGCTATTTTCATCTATAACACTCCATTTTTACATCTCATTTGAATACACTATGAACAGCAGCTACGCTAAATATTTTCTTTATTCTCTATTTCCACCTGGGGATACTCATTCCGAGGTCCCTAGAGACTATGCAGCACCATTGATGCGATCCAAGACCTGTGAAGAGATGATCCCAAGGTATCCATAATCCTGGACCAGGTCGTATCTCGAGCTGATGCTGTGGTCGTCATGGAGAAATGGAGTGGATGAGACTGATTCCTGAATGACCACTGTGATAAATGAGTTCCCGCATTGATCCTGCGGGCCAACCTGACCGCCCGCCGGTGCCCTACTCACACCTGCAGCTTCTCCACGATGGACGTCCAGCTTCTTCAGCCTCCAGTGCCTAGACTGCAGCTCTGAACAGGAAGTTTGGCCAGAAGAATAATGGTCGTGCCCAACAGAGCCTAGTTTCTCTCGAGGTTTTTTTTTCCCTTCACTTCGTCAATTGGTGAAGTTTTTTGTTCATCACCACTGTCGCCACTGGCTTGCTCGGATCGGGACTTGTGGAGCTGTGCTTCGGTGGATTTGCTCTACAGTGTTTGAACTTTCAGCAGTGAAATTTAAACCACACTGAACTAAACTACACTGAACTTCAACTCTGAAATCTGGACTTTACTAGAACTATGTTAAGCTGCTTTGACACAATCTACATTGTGAAAAGCGCTATAGAAATAAACTTGACTATAGATATATGACCAAATGACCCAATAATGTAGTATTCTACACCTACAGGATATATTATACTACAACACACCACAGTTTACTGTAGTAAAAACAATAGTACACTACATTATTTATTAGTTTATCAGTTCACTATAGGTAATAAAGTGTTGTACAATACATGGTTCAAAAACAATATAATATTTACTACAATTTAGGAGTAGTAATACAGATTGATTCGTTATGTATACATTGAGATTATACCACTCATCCTTAACTCCATTCTTGAAATATTAAGTAATTAAGAAATAAAACACACTCCACAGTGTGTGTAAACACAGTTCAGTGCGCAAAACACCGACAACGGAATCATGTTTAGCACCGGTGTATGTAAATAACGCCGTTTACATTAAACCAATCGCTTCTGTTTTACAGAGATTTAAATCCAGGCCTCGTGTTTAACACAGATAATGCTTACAGTGCGTGTTTACAACATATAAAATGACAAACTGAAGCTCTCATTTCGCATACACGACTCTGTGTTGTTGCTGTTAGCTCGACTAGCTAAACTGAGCTCACATTCAAAAAACTAAAAAATGCTAGGTTGTCGTAACCCAACGTTGGGTCAAATACGTACAAACCTAATGTTAGACGTTTTTTTTCCTCCCAATTATATTTAAATTAAAAATTTTAACCCAGCGGTTATGTTTGCCCCAACATTAGGTCTCAACAACCCAGCATTTATTATCAGCACACGGGATCTTCAAGGACGCGCCAGCCCTCATATAAATTTCGTCTCTACGTCATATTTAGAATCGACATTCTAATGGAACTCTTTTATGTCACAGAATGTCACAAAGTTGCAGTTTTCCCGCGGCGGCGGCCGATTCGGCCTTTGTGACGTCAGCAGCGCAGAACTTTTTGATCCAGCATCTCGACTAGATGAAAAGTTGCAGATACTCACTGCTGCATTCTTCATCTGCGCAGCGCTTCAGCTCCGAGAACCGCCGGTCCGCGCCGCTCCCGCCGAAGCACGAGCACAGGAGGAGGGTAAAAAGTGAGTAAAACCGGGGATTATTCGGTGCAGCCATGCTGGCAGCTGTTGATCGCGGAGCCGCTGCCGACACGTCAGCAGACCGGAGGCGAGCTGAGCTGCTTCAGTGAGGAGGAGAGAAGCTGGAGTCAGGTTACAGAGACTGAGCTTAAAGAGATAGCAGCACCAACAACATAACACACACAGATCAGCTGGGGGAACACTTGTTCTACACTCTGTGCTGTGAAAATACATGTATTTATATATAATTTAAATAAAAATATATAAAATAAAAGACATTTATTTATATAGTGTGTGTAGGGGTGTGCACTTTTATTTTTGTTTATTTATTCATTAGGATTTGTTTTGGTGTATTTATTTGTTTATTTGGTTTTATTTTATTTGGGTAGTTATTATTTATATTTTATCTATTATTTTATTGTTTGGTTTTACTGTGATTTATTTAAGTTGAATCTATTTATTTTTGTTTCATTTATTTGTGGAAAAAGAGACACCAAAAACTGAATAAAGAGACCTATTGTATTATTTATTGAAAAACATTGACAGTTAAACATAGGGTTAAATTAAATAATTATGTTTGTATATTAAATATATATTTATCAGTTCACTATAGTTAATACAATATGCTATAGACCAGGGGTGCACAAACTTTTTCTTATCAAGGGCCAAAATCCAAACTTGATTGAGGGTGGTGGGCCGAAGATATATATTTACCAAACTTTTACATTAAAGTTCCCATTTAAGCTCCCATTAATGTTCCCAATTTCCTAATTTATTAAGGTTTAAAAATAAATAGACTTTAATCGTATTAATAATAAAAATATATATTTTTTGTACATTCTATAAGGAACTTTTTATTGATTTGCTCGTCAATATCTTGTGCATTGTCCTCTATCTTCGAGTGACAGTATTACAAATTTTTTAAAATGTGATTTATGCACAACATTTTATTCAAACATTTAATTTCAGTTTGTTTTTTGTAGCTCAACAATGAAAGAGAGAAACAAACAAAAGGCTACATTAAATTATAAATGATCGTCTATGTTAAAGGCATTCGCCCCAGCCTCCTTCTCTTCACATATGGGATGGCGGGCCAAATCAAAGGTTACCATGGGCCAACCATTCTGGAGATGCTGCAGGTGTGAGTAGGGCACTGGCGGGAGGTCAGGCTGGCCCACAGGATTAATGTGGGGATATATATATATATATATATACACTCACTGGCCACTTTATTAGGTACACTTTACTAGTACCGGGTTGGACCCCCTTTTACCTTAAAAACTGCCTTAATCCTTCATGGCATAGATTCAACAAGGTACTGGAAATATTCCTCAGAGACTTTGGCCCAGTTGCTGCAGATTTGTCGGCTGCACATCCATGATGTGAATCTCCCGTTCCACCACATCGCAAAGGTGCTCTATTGGATTGAGATCTGGTGACTGTGGAGGCCATTTGAGTACAGTGAACTCATTGTCATGTTCAAGAAACCAGTCTGAGATGATTCACGCTTTATGACATGGCGCGTTATCCTGCTGGAAGTAGCCATCAGAAGATGGACATGGTCAACAACAATACTCAGGTAGGCTGTGGCGTTGACACGATGCTCAATTGGTACAAATGGGCCCAAAATGTGCCAAGAAAATATCCCCCACACCATTACACCACCACCACCAGCCTGAACCGTTGATACAAGGCAGGATGGATCCATGCTTTCATGTTGTTGATGCCAAATTCTGACCCGACCATCCGAATGTGGCAGCAGAAATCGAGACTCATCAGACCAGGCAACGTTTCTCCAATCTTCTATTGTCCAGTTTTGGTGAGCCTGTGTGAATTGTAGCCTCAGTTTCCTGTTCTTAGCTGACAGGAGTGGCAACCGGTGTGGTCTTCTGCTGCTGTAGCCCATCCGCCTCAGGGTTGGACGTGTTGTGTGTTCAGAGATGCTCTTCTGCAGACCTCGGTTGTAACGAGTGCTTATTTGAGTTACTGTTGCCTTTCTATCAGTTGGAACCAGTCTGGCCATTCTCCTCTGACCTCTGGCATCAACAAGGCATTTGCGCCCACAGAACTGTCGCTCACTGGATATTTTCTCTTTTCTCTTTCTCTGTAAACCCTAGAGATGGTTGTGCGTGAAAATCCCAGTAGATCAGCAGTTTCTGAAATACTCAGACCAGCCCGTCTGGCACCAACAAACCATGCCACGTTCAAAGTCACTTAAATCACCTTTCTTCCCCATTCTGATGCTCGCTTTGAACTGCAGCAGATCGTCTTGACCATGTCTACATGCCTAAATGCATTGAGTTGCTGCCATGTGATTGGCTGATTAGAAATTTGCGTTAACGAGCAGCTGGACAGGTGTACCTAATAAAGTGGCCGGTGAGTGTATATTGGAATGCTGAACCTCAAAATCTTGTACATTTATTTTATACTTGTACATATTCTGCTGACTCTAAGAAATGGGTATCACTGTTGATTCATTTGACAAAATAATTGACTTTGTTGTTAACTTGATTCTGTTTTTGAATGATTAAACTGGCTTTGATATGCTTAATAATTGTCATATTCAAGTGTAAAATGTAAAAAAGGCAAATGTAATATTAATCCCTCCTTTACATTTTTCTTTGACCTCAATTAGCAGAAATAAGAAGGCTATTAGCATATATTTAATAATTTAAACAAAATTATTAAGTTCAAATCACAATTTACACTTTGAACTATTGGATTATTACCTGTCTATTATTATTATTATTATTATCATTATTATTAATTGTTGGTTATTTTAATACATCAGCACATACAAATACAGTTAGCTATACAGTAGGAAATAATGGGAAATATACAAACATGTAAACAGGATAATACAGTCAGGCTAGGAGCTAAATATGCACCATAGAATAGAAAATCAGGAGAAATTATTATGCCAAAAAGGTGCCCATAGCTGCCAAAAATCATCAGACTTTTGATGTATTACCTGTCTATTATAAGACATTAACTTTTTATTAATTCTTATAAAACATTATCTTATTCTAAATATTATCTTATTCTACATTCCCAATCAATACATAAACCAAACTATACCTCACGAACTATTAATAAGCAGCAAATTAATAATTTATTGAGCTAAAAGTCTAAGTTAAGGATGTTTAATAGCGTGAATTATACTTTAAAATGGAGTGTTATCAAATGAATAGAAAAATGTAATATTTCAGGCTGGCGGCACGGTGTCTCAGTGGTTAGCACTGTGGCCTCACAGCAAGAAGGCCGCTGGTTTGAGTCTCGGCTGGGTCAGTTGGCATTTCTGTGTGGAGTTTGCATGTTCTCCCCGTGTTGGCGTGGGTTTCCTCCGGGTGCTTTCCCAGTGATGGGTTGCAGCTGGAAGGGCGTCCGCTGCTTAAAACATATGCTGGATAAGTTGGCGGTTCATTCCGCTGTGGCGACCCCAGATGAATAAAGGGACTAAGCCGAAGGAAAATGAATGAATTAATATTTCAGGCATTATTTAGAAAGGTCACCTTATGGATGCCCCCACCTTTTTATGTTCTGTATCACGTTGTATGACTTCTACATGTGTTATCCTTACTTTGTGTGACTTAAAGTAAATAAAAAAGTCTAAAAAAGCAACAAATAATAGTAAAAAAAAACATAAAAATGATCAAATAATCGATTAACAAATCTGCGCGTTGTTTTCTCTCATTCCTCCAGTGCTGCAGGTGGCGCTGTGTCGCTCACGATCACCGCTTGTTTTTATGAGGAAGAGTTTTGTCCACATCCTCACATGGCCAAACAATCCACAAGTGCACTATTTAGTGAGCGAGTAGTGTTTATAATAATTAAATTAATTCATACAGTGTTCATCATCTCAATAGGAAAGCCAGTCGCTGTACAGCAGTGAGATATGGATGACATCGAGGCTGAGCTCAACATTGCAGAAACACACGCGGATTTGACACAAGATGAAAGTGAACGGCTAAAAAGACCAGTCCAGCTTCACTGTCCAAATAAAGACAGAGGTAAATATTAGCTCCTCATGTTTAATCCAGCCATTAAAGTGCACCCATAATGTACCCAGTGTACTTGTTTTCGCATTTCAGGCCTTTTTGGCTGAGAAGAATTGTTTAAGAGTCCTAAATTAATATATTTCAGCTAACACCATGTTGTATCAGAATCTTCACATTAAGAAAAGTTTTGAACGGTACGATGGTGATACTCAGGGGGGTTCGGGTTGTTCGGGTGGTTCGACCCACTCCTCACTGACAAAGGTCCAGAATTTGTCCCGTACATGAGCTCATTTGTCCTGTTTTGACTGCTAAGACATAAATTGTGAAAATAACCTATCAAAGGCTTTAAGACCAAGCAGAATCTGACTTAAGAGAAGTCATCTTTCGCTACTGTATTGTTTTTAAATAGAGAAAACATTTTACAAGGAACTTTTACTCTAAACCTAAATGCATAACTGTAAAAACAAAGCTTGTGCATCATAGAGAATCATATTTAGACAATTTTGGAGTTGATTTGAATATTTTATCTTAAATGG
>CAIGQV010019088.1:12903678-12914078 GCA_903798115.1 Danio jaintianensis
ATTGATAGATGGATGGATGAAATGATAGATGGAATAATGGATGGATGAATGGATGGATAGAATGTTAAATGAATAGAATAATAGATAGATTAGCTAGAGTGAATTTCCCCCATTCGCGGCGTGTTTCAATGCTGTGTAAATGATTGTGTCCATCAGATCTTGTGGAGATTGGGCACAGAAATTCTACATCATCTCCCAAACACTAGCACTGAAGATTTCAACGCTTTATATGAACAGCTGAAAAACGTCGGGGTCATCAACTTCTCAAAGGTACGCATTATTAAACTCAAACATTCAACATTTACTCAGTGTCTAGCATGTCTTTTCCATATGATAGCACCCCAGTCTGCATTATTACCAGCATGTGATTAGTTTATTTTGTGATTGTTGTAGATTAGTCTGGAGCACTGCTATCATCTCCTGCTGAATGGACAGATGGATGAAGCCAAACGGCAGCTGTCCATCGCAGAGAGCTGGAGATACGGAAAGTCATCCCGATCTCAATCACTGAGCAAAACACTGATCACAGCCTACTGCGGCTTACTAGATTACTTGATCTGGAGCGAGAAGAAGTCCTCTGTGTCTGAAAACGGTAACATTTAATGCACTGACATTAGAAAATCTAGCATGAAGTGCCCTGTTGTGCATTCAAACTTAAGAAACTGCATTATAAACATAATATTATTATTATTAAAGGGGACCTTTTATGCAAAAATCACATTTATAAGGGGTTTAAACCCAGTTGTTGCAGCAGTGTGTGAATATAACCAGCCTCTAATGGTAAACATTAATTAATTCTATTTTTTATAGTCACACTTGATAACAGTCTGCAGAAACACTTTGATTGACATTCTCCCTTTGTACGTGCCATCAGAGGGAAAAAGCCCGCCCACTAGTGACCATCTCTCCCTCATTAGCATAGACAGTCCATAGTGAGAAGCAGCCGTCTGTCCATTAGCCATTAGAGTGACTAAGAGGATTATAAATATGGAGTTTTAGATGAAGCACAAATGAACAGCGACAGGAGTCTCCATAGACTGACAGAAGCATTCTCACACACTGACGTTCACATTTTTAGTATTTCACACAGATAACGTTAGTCCTGTTTTAAATCTGCCACTATGCTGACACTTAGGCATTTGTAGCTTCGCCCTCTTCTCTTCTCATTTGAATTAAAGCGACAGTCACCAAAACGCCACATTTTGGATCAAAGCCTAAAAGGGTCAGTTTCAGAGAGTTATAAAACATTATTTGTGTGGTATTTTGAGCTGAAACTTCACACACACACTAGAGGGACATCAGAGGCTTATTTTACATCTTGTAAAAAGGGGCATAATAGGTCACCTTTAATATTATTGTTGTGTCATATGAAATGTCTGTAGAAGGAGTTCTGATGAGTTGATTGTGTTGTTGTGCATGTTTCATGTGTCAGAGGAGCTGAGCAGTAATCATGAGATGCACAGTTACTTCAGACAGGCGTCAGTGACTCTCAAGGACATCATCAGTCTGCCTGGAGTCTGGGACCCGTTCGTGCTGAGCTACGTTAATGTGAGATCTCACACCTTTTTTTTAATTGAAAAAACATTTCCTGTATCTCTATAGCAGTGGTTCTCAAACTTTTTTCCAAGAATGGCCAGGGTCCAAGCAGAGGTCTCATGGGCCGTATGTAATATACATATTACATGACGAACGCAGCTCAACTAGATATTAGTGTTGTCATGATACTGGAATTCGGTACCAATTAGTACTGAAATTTTAAAAACGTTCGTTTCCCGCTAACATTTGAACGCTGTTGAGCAATCTTAAACAGCGCTGATTTGCCATTGTGTTCACGTGCTCAACAGAAATGACTTTGATTGGCAATGAAGGTCATTAGTTCACCAAACTCACCGCTGTTTACTGAGTGTAACCACAGATACAGGGACACTGGAGCGTTTCACAGACACGTCGATCAGCTGGTTTGTCTATAAGCTGACATGTGAGCGATCCGCTGATGAATCCGCTGATGGCTTTAAAACGCTCCAGTGTCCCTGTATCTGTGGTTGCACTCAGTAAACAGCGGTGAGTTCGGTGAATGTTTTTTACAGCAGTTTTTATTTTGAGCTGTATGGGCCTGAATATAAAAAAGTCAGAAATCCATTTCTCTCTTTATTTAGAGACAAATATCACTTGTCTTAAACAAAACGGCAACAGAAAAAATTAGGTATGCATCGAAATGAAAATTCTTGGCCAAAACCGAAAAAGAGGAAAGAAAGACCAAAAATGGAAATAAATTATGTCAATTGTTAGTGCCATTGCATTTATGGCTATGACTGTGTACTAACCTTACTAAAATCAAGGCATTGCAATTGCATAAATTAATATTAAAGTTTCAAAGAATGAATCAATTACAGATTATGAAAATATTTATTTAGCACATTGCAGCAATCACTTCTGCAGATGGGGACTTCAGACAGATAATCATCTAGCTGTTGAGTCGTTTCGTTTGACTGACATTTGAGAAAGATTTGAGAGAGTGTATTTAAATAGGGCCAGTGCATAAATAAACATTTTTGTCAAATTTTAAAAATATCTAGCAGAAATATGGCTACAATCTGATAGTCACATATATACACTGCCTGACAAAAGTCTTGTCAATCCCAGTAGTAAGAGCAACAAATAATAACTTGACTTCTAGTTGATCATTTGGAAAAGTGGCAGAAGGTGGATTTTTCTCATGAATCATCTGTTGAACTGCATCCCAATCATCACAAATACTGCAGAAGACCTACTGGAACCCGCATGGAGCCAAGATTCTCACAGAAATCAGTCAAGTTTGGTGAAGGAAAAATCATGGTTTGGGGTTACATTCAGTATGGGGGTGTGTGAGAGATCTGCAACATCAACAGCCTGAGGTATCAAGACATTTGTGCTGCCCATTACATTACAAACCACAGGAGAGGGCAAATTCTTCAGCAGGATAGCGCTCCTTCTCATACTTAAGCCTCCACATCAAAGTTCCTGAAAGCAAAGAAGGTCAAGGTGCTCCAGGATTGGCCAGCCCAGTCACCAGACATGAACATTATTGAGCATGTCTGGGGTAAGATGTAGGAGGCATTGAAGATGAATCCAAAGAATCTTGATGAACTCTGGGAGTCCTGCAAGAACGCTTTCTTTGTCATTCCAGACAAGACTTTTGTCAGGTAGTGTAGTAGCCTAAGTCAGAACAGAATAGCCGACCTATTATTATTTGAGGCACTTTCTTGCAGGACTTCACTGAACATAAAGACAAGGATGCATGTATATTTTTAGTGCGGAGAGATGAGTCTTTTTTTTCTGCGCTCTGATCTCCTCCTGCGCTGCTGTACAGGCACGATGAAGTGCAGAGGATCTGAATAGATCGAATAGACACACCACAGACATCCTGCATTAGACAAGCACGCACAGGCCGCGGTTTCTTATTGCATCATCACAACATACTGTTTCGGCCGAATATTCGGTGCATTCCTAGAAAGAATATGTTGATACCCTAACGAAAACAACATGAAGTAAATCGAATGAATCAAATAATTAAACAAACAAACATAGTTCAACAGATTAAGGAAAACAAAACAAACAGCGTTGGCTGGTGAGCATTCTAAGGCGTGCCGTTATTTTCAGATTAGCACACAGCTAAAGTAGTTCTGGCAGGTTTTGAGCACATTATAGCTCCATATCACTCCGCTGAATGATTTGAGTTATTTCACAGCCACAACAGTCAGAAATCAGATCAAAACACAACAGAAGCCTTTGGAGGTGATGTGTGAGAGACTAGTGCTACACACAGGAGCAGTTTGAGGACAAAAACCTGACAAATAAAGTCTCAAATACAACATCTGAACCGTGGATTTAGCTGTGGGGAAATTAATATAGCAGAATAAATGACTCTGATCTGTTATTGGAAAGTAATTGATTCAGTGAAGCGGAGTGACCATTATACCTCAGCTGTGCATTGTTTTCCAATAATTCAATGGCTCTTCATCCATTATTCCTTACTTAACTAAGCTTTTCTAACATGTTTGTGTGCAGATGTTGGAGTTTTATAAGCAGGAGGAGAGCGCTCTGCAGGCTCTGGAGAATTACGCTTATAACAAGGAGTTTCCATCAAACCCAAACGCTCATGTTTATCTGTACCAGTTCCTAAAGAGACACCACGCTCCGGAGGAAAAGCTTATCAGCACATTGAGGGTATGAAAGATTCAGCTGGAGAATAAATGTTGAGTTTCTCATTGAAGGATTCATTTATTCTGCTTTTCTGCTGTTTAGATTCTGCACTCTTTAGTCCCGAGTCATGAGCTGATGCTGGAGCTCTGCAATCTCCTGCTGGAAACCTGTACGTACAGAAAACACACTCTGTTTTAATGTTTTTTTAGCACACTGAGCACATGTGGTTATATGCAGTGTTGGGTGTAGCGGTACACACATTCATAGTTCTGTATGTATTAACGTTTTTAGATCACAATGTACTTCAATTTTGTTGCGTTTTCAGTTTGGTAGGAGACATGCAAAGCTTAAACCTGCTTGTCACTTTTTTATTATTATTAACTTCTGTGAACATCAACAATTTAAAACCGTCTTAAATAAAATCCTTGCTTGGTTTAAAGGTGCTGTATGTACGTTTTTGACTCTTCTAAAGCATAAAAATACCATAATATGTTTGCAGATATTTCAGAAACATGCTCAGTGAACATTCCTGTTTATCTGAAAAACAATGCTGAAGTCAGATATTCTGCTTTGAAAATGTCTGTTACGTGCCGGAACGGCTGTCTTTGTTTTGGTCATTTAACCCGCCCAATGCCAGTTTAGCCAATTATATTTCAGCACCGGGTTGCCTTGGTGGAAAACAGCGTATTTCATTCATTCAGTCAGAAAGGCTCTCAAAACATGCATCCATGACCGAAATGTGACCTCCAGTGGACAGTAGCAGACTCCGAAATGAGACGCAGATTCAGAGTTCCACATGAGGTTATTAATTAGCAAATAATATAAATATTATGAATGTAAACATTAGGTGAGCAGGTTACATTGTAACCCCGTGTCCTAACAACACGCTACGTGATGGGATTTGCACTGATAAACAATTTGGCTGTTTGCACCAGACGAAATACCACAGAAATGTAAATACAGCCATTCAGAAGCACAGAATATGCACTCACTGCACTTCAGCGAAATGGTAAGGTTTATAATCTAATGAATACATATTAAACCTCTTTAACATTATTAAATGTAGATGCTGAATCACTGATACGTGTTGGTTTGCACTGAGTCACAGTTCTAAAGTTCAATTTCAAACGTTTATTTTATTTTCCAGACCTGAGGTGAACTATCTGCTGCTGCTTTCAGTAGTATGGCAATAAATGTCATGTAAAATGGCATTCAAACTCACATTATTAGCATTTAACACTGAATAAAGCACATGAAGTGTACCTGAGCTGATCATTGTCAGTTTTCTGTTGTTCACCTGCTAGAAATAGAAGCTGTTTCTAAAATATAAATTCGAGGTGTTGGTTAGAACAAAAAAATTTTTAATATGGAAAATATTTCTTCTATCATGTGCTTTTATTTAGAAAACGGTTTAAATCACCCTTTAGGCTCGATTGTCAGACTCGCTCCTGTTGGTCAGTCTGGCAACCTGTGCTTGCGTTTGTTTTGATCCAGGAATGCAATACCTAGTTCAACCACTGGGTGTCAAACTTACAACTTTTTTTTTTTATTTAAAGCTGCAGTATGTATAGAATTAAAGCAGGGTGGCACGGTGGCTCAAATTGTTAGCACACTTTGGCCCTACAGCAAGAATCTCACTGGTTCGAGTCTCGGCTGGGTCAGTTGGCATTTCTGTGTGGAGTTTGCATGTTCTCCCCGTGTTGGCGTGGGTTTCCTCCGGGTGCTCCGGTTTCCCCCACAGTCCAAACACATGCGCTATAGGTGAATTGGATGAACTAAATTGGCCATAGTTTATGTGTGTGTGTGAATGTGAGTGTGTATGGATGTTTCCTAGTACAGGGTTGCGGCTGAAAGGGCATCTGCTATGTAAAACATATGTCGGTATAGTGGTTTATTCTACTGTGGTGGCCTCTGAAATAAAGACTAAGCTGAAGAAAAATCAATGAATTGGTATTGGTTAGGCTGCACGGTGGCGCAGTGGGTAGCACGTTCGCCTCACAGCAAGAAGGTCGCTGGTTCGAGCCTTGGCTGGGTCAGTTGGCGTTTCTGTGTGGAGTTTGCATGTTCTCCCCGTGTTCACGTGGGTTTCCTCCGGGTGCTCCGGTTTCCCCCACAAGTCCAAAGACATGCACTATAGGTGAATTGGGTAAGCTAAAATTGTCCATAATGTATGTGTGTGAATGAGTGTGTATGGATGTTTCCCAGTGATGGGTTGCAGCTGGAAGGGCATCCGCTGCGTAAAACATATGCTGGATAAGTTGGCGGTGACCCCAGATTAATAAAGGGACTAAGCTGAAAAGAAAATGAATGAATGAATGAATGAATGGTATTGGTTACACAGCCTATGAGGATGTTCTGTGTTGTTTGTGGTGCATGTGTTGTTGGTATTTTCTGCATTACTCATCACCGTCACTGCCTGAAATGTATCAAATCAAAGACCTTAAAAGTGTTTCTGCTTGTTTTTCTAGTGGAAAAGAGTGATATTGAAGAAGCTCTCACCGTTTGCATGGACCTTCTGGAGTTTTCCAGCTGGAAAACTGATGTTAGGGCTTGGGAATGCCTTTTGACAATTTTGAAGAATCTTAGAAAGAAGTAAGTTTTTGTTAACATCATGTAATATTCTGGATATTTCTGGTAAATATGAAGAGAAGGCGGGGCATATAGTAGCTCCTCCCCTTTTTGAAAAACAGCCAATAGCATTTTGTATTTCTCACAGCTCTGCCAGTGAGAGTGGTTGAGCTCAAGAGTATCAAATAAAAAGCAAATGAGAAGAAGGGGGTGGGGCATGTCAGACACTAGAGAGCATTTGATTGGTCAGAGCATTTGATGAGAAACTATGAGGTGACGTGAATAAAACTGTTGATCCATTTAGGTGGAAGTGACAAACAGCAAGCTTTGGATGTTTATCAGGTTTATATCTTCTAAATGTGAATTTCTTAATGTTTTGGAGCATATATACACTCACCGGCCACTTTATTAGGTACACCTTACTAGTACCGGGTTGGACCCCCTTTTGCCTTCAGAACTGCCTTAATCCTTCATGGCATAGATTCAACAAGGTACTGGAAATATTCCTCAGAGATTTTGCTCCATATTGACATGATAGCATCACGCAGTTGCTGCAGATTTGTCGGCTGCACATCCATGATGCGAATCTCCCGTTTCACCACATCCCAAAGGTGCTCTATTGGATTGAGATCTGGTGACTGTGGAGGCCATTTGTGTACAGTGAACTCATTGTCATGTTCAAGAAACCAGTCTGAGATGATTCGCGCTTTATGACATGGCGCGTTATCCTGCTGGAAGTAGCCATCAGAAGATGGGTACACTGTGGTCATAAAGGGATGGACATGGTCAACAACAATACTCAGGTAGGCTGTGGCGTTGACACAATGCTCAATTGGTACTAATGGGCCCAAAGTGTGCCAGGAAAATATCCCCCACACCATTACACCACCACCACCAGCCTAAACCGTTGATACAAGGCAGGATGGATCCATGTTTTCATGTTGTTGACGCCAAATTCTGACCCTACCATCCGAATGTGGCAGCAGAAATCGAGACTCATCAGACCAGGCAACGTTTCTCCAATCTTCTATTGTCCAGTTTTGGTGAGCCTGTGCGAATTGTAGCCTCAGTTTCCTGTTCTTAGCTGACAGGAGTGGCACCCGGTGTGGTCTTCTGCTGCTGTAGCCCATCCGCCTCAAGGTTGGATGTGTTGTGCGTTCAGAGATGCTCTTCTGCAGACCTCGGTTGTAACGAGTGCTTATTTGAGTTACTGTTGCCTTTCTATCAGCTGGAACCAGTCTGGCCATTCTCCTCTGACCTCTGGCATCAACAAGGCATTTGCGCCCACAGAACTGCCGCTCACTGGATATTTTCTCTTTTCTCTTTCTCTGTAAACCCTAGAGATGGTTGTGCATGAAAATCCCAGTAGATCAGCAGTTTCTGAAATACTCAGACCAGCCCGTCTGGCACCAACAACCATGCCACGTTCAAAGTCACTTAAATCACCTTTCTTCCCCATTCTGATGAACTGCAGAACTGCAGAATCTTTGAACTGCAGCAGATCGTCTTGACCATGTCTACATGCCTAAATGCATTGAGTTACTGCCATGTGATTGGCTGATTAGATTGTGTTAACGAGCAGTTTGACAGGTGTACCTAATAAAGTGGCCTGTGAGTGTGTGTGTTTATATATCCTTAAGACTAACATACTAACATCTAAAAAAAACCCACTTTTTTTTTTTATTTCACAGAACCTTTGAGGTGAAAAATACACATTTTATTTATTTATTTTTCTAAATAATGTAAAGGGAAATACACCCAAAAATAAAAAAATATTTGACTCTGTATACTTACACTCAAGTGGAGATCAACTTTTAATGAGTTTCTTTCTTGTGTTAAACACAAAACAACATATTCTGCAGAATGCTGGAAAAAAGCTGCCATTGTCCTCCATAGTAAGAACAAAAGATTCTATGGAAGTCAATGGTGTTTTTTTTTCCAGCATTCTTCAGAATATCTTCCTTTGTGTGAGATGAAAGAAACTCAGGTTTTGAACAATTTAAAGATGAGGAAATGATGAGAGAATTTTCATTTTTGTGTAAAGAAAAAAATGAAAATGCCCACATGGTAGATTTGAGCACTTCTCAAATGTACCATCCTCTCAGTTTCATCTGTATATAGATATGGGTTCAAAAATACTTGAGCGCAGATTAGGGACCACAGAATGGGCTAAGAAATTGGGTCTATGTTAAACAGCACTTGGGAAATATTCACAGGAGGATGTATAATTTTGTATTCCGCTGTATAAATAGTAGGTGTCGGTTGTGTTTTGTTGCTCATTGGTTGTGTTGATGTTGATTTCAGGAAGTGGAAGCAGATTATACAGAAGGAGTGGAAGGTGCGGCGTTCGCTCTGGGTACCTTTACATTTTAGAGACTACATCAGCCACAAAGACTGGATGGACAACAATAAACTTATTATGATCATCAAGAAGGACTGTCTGAGGATCATCAATGAAAACAGTGAGTATATCACTCTAGAGCAGGTCCAAAACTTCCACGTGTGTATAATGGAGCCTTTTCACATTTGCGGGTTTCTCAGCAGCAGAAGTCGTCATAGTTGGTAAACTTAGAGCGCAGTAAATGGGAGAGTACAACAAATCATTTTATTACAATCCTATTTGCTGAAATAATAAAAGAAAAACTCCACGATGGTGTCATCAAGACTTTCAGAAAAAGGAAAACAATAGTGTGAGACTAATAATGGCAGCCAGAGGAGAGAATAATGTCAGATATACTGTTACAACCCCTGGGCAATCTAGGGGAGTGGGGTTGCACACTTAAAGGTGCTGTATGTAAGTTTTTGACTCTTCTAAAGCATAAAATACCATAATATGTTAGCAGATATTTCAGAAACATGCTGTGAACATTCTTATCTGAAAAACAATGCTGAAGTCAGATATTCTGCTTTGAAAATGTTTTTTCCGTGCCGGAACGGCTGTCTTTGTTTTGGCAATTTTAACCTGCCCAATGCCAGTTTAGCCAATTATATTTCAGCACCCCGGGTTGCCTTGGTGGAAAACCACGTGTTTCATTCATTCAGAAGGGCTCTGAAAGCATGCATCCGTGATCGAAATTTAGAACCTCCGGTGGACAGTAGCAGACTCGAAATGAGACACAACTCAACTCCGATTCAGAGTTCCACATGAGGTTATTAATTAGCAAATAATATAAATATTACCAGCGTAAACATTAGGTGAGCAGGTTACATTGTAACCCCGTGTCCTAACAACACTCTTCGTGACGAGATACGCAGTGATAGGCAATTTGGCTGTTTGCACCAGACGAAACACCACAGAAATTTAAGTACAGCCATTTAGAAGCACAGAATATGCACTCACTCACGCAATGGTAAGGTTTATAATCTAATGAATACATATTAAACCTCTTTAACATTATTAAATGTAGATGCTGAATCACTGATATGTGTTGGTTTGCACTGAGTCACAGTTCTAAAGTTCAATATCAAATGGTTTATTTCATTTTCCAGATCTGAGGTGAACTATCTGCTGCTGCTTTCAGTAGTATGGCAATAAATGTCATGTAAAACTTTGTCTTTTGTTGAAAAAAAACAAAAAACATATATGTATATATATATATATATACACACACACACACACACACACACACACACACACACACACACACACA
>CAIGQV010019088.1:12914088-12933538 GCA_903798115.1 Danio jaintianensis
CACACACACACACACACACACACACACACACACACACACACACACACTGGGTACGGACAGTATTCAGACCCCCTTAAATTTTTCACTCTGTCATATTGCTGCCATTTGCTAAAATCATATTTAAATTCATTTTTTCCTCATGAATGTACACACAGCACACCATATTAACATTCATTCATTCATTTTCTTTTCGGCTTAGTCCCTTTATTAATCTGGGGTCGCCACAGTGGAATGAACCGCCAACTTATCCAGCATATGTTTTACGATGCCCTTCCAGCCGCAACCCATCACTGGGAAACATCCATACACACTCATTCACACTCATACACTACGGACAATTTTAGCTTACCCAATTCCCCTATAGCGCATGTGTTTGGACTTGTGGGGGAAACCGTAGCACCCGGAGGAAACCCACGCCAACACGAGGAGAACATGCAAACTCCACACAGAAATGCCAACTGACCCAGCTGAGGCTCGAACCAGCGACCTTCTTGCTGTGAGGCGATTGTGCTACCCACTGCGCCACCACGTCACCCACCATATTAACAGAAAAACACAAAATTGTTAACATTTTTGCAGATTTATATAGAAAAAAAAACTGAAATCTGAAATATGACATGGTCCTCAGTATTCAGAGCCTTTGCTCAGTATTAAGCAGAAGCCCCCTTTTGATCTGATACAGCCATGAGTCTTTCTGGGAAAGATCCAACAAGTTTTTCACAGCTGGATTTGGGGATCCTCTGCCATTCCTCCTTGCAGATCCTCTCCAGTTCTGTCAGGTTGGATGGTAAACGTTGGTGGACAGCCATTTTTATGTCTCTCCAGAGATGCTCAATTGGGTTTAAGTCAGGGCTCTGGCTGGGCCATTCAAGAACAGTCACAGAGTTGTTGTAAAGCCACTCTTTCTTTATTTTAGCTGTGTGCTTAGGGTCATTGTCTTGTTGAAAGGTAAACCTTTGGCCCAGTCTGAGGTCCTGAGCACTCTGGAGAAGGTTTTCGTTTAGGATATCCCTGTAGTAGCCCGCATTCATCTTTCCCTTGATTGCAACCAGTCGTCCTGTCCCTGCAGCTGAAAAACACCCCGACAGCATGATGCTGCCACCACCATGCTTCACTGTTGGGACTGTATTGGACAGGTGATGAGCACTGCCTGCTTTTCTCCACACATACCGCTTAGAATTAAGGCCAAGAAGTTCAATCTTGGTCTCATCAGACTAGAGAATCTTATTTCTCACCATCTTGGAGTCCTTCAGGCAGGCTTTTATGTGTCTTCAACTGAGGAGAGGCTTCCGTCAGGCCACTCTGCCCCGACTGGTGAAGGGCTGCAGTGATGGTTGACTTTCTACAACTTTCTCCCATCTCCCAACTGCATCTCTGGAGCTCCACCACAGTGATGGGTTCTTCTTTACCTCTCTCACCAAGGCTCTTCTCCCCCTAAAGCTCAGTTTGGCCCGGACGGCCAGCTCTAGGAAGGGTTCATTGAAGGATTATGGAGGCCACTGTGCTCTTAGGAACCTTCAGTGCAGCAGAAATGTATCTGTAAGCTTGGCCAGATCTGTGCCTTGCCACACTTCTGTCTCTGAGCTCTTCAGGCAGTTCCTTTGACCTCATGATTGTCATTTGCTCTGACATGCATTGTGAGCTGTAAGGTCTTATATAGACAGCTGTGTGGCTCCTAATCAAGTCCAGTCAGTAAAATCAGTCACAGCTGGACTCAGATGAAGGTGTAGAACCATCTCAAGGATGATCAGAAGAAATGGACAGCACCTCTGTTAAATATATGATTGTCACAGCAAAGGCTCTGAATACTGAGGACCATGTGATATTTCAGTTTCTCCTTTTTAATAAATGTGCAAAAATGTTCAACAATTCTGTGTTTTTCTGTCAGTATGGGCTGCTGTGTGGACATTCATGAGGACAAAATTAACTTGAATTATTTTAGCAAATGGCTGCAATATAACAAAGAGAGAAAATATAAGGGGGTCTGATTACTTTCCATACCCACTGTGTGTGTCTATATATATATATATATATGTCTAAATGTCTAATATATATATATATATTAGACATTTCATTTGGTTAGGACAAAAAAAACCTTTCAACAGTCAATCGAAGTCAATGGTTACAGGTTTTCACTTTTCAGCATTCTTCAAAGTGTCTTCTTTTGATATATTACATTTGAGTTGCAAATGCATCATCATACTGACATAATATTTAAGCAACTTCTGGCATACAAGAACTCTGGGGAAGTATAGTCACAATAGTAGTTATTTACATTGCCTTAAAATGCTGCAGGTGATTCCTGACATGAACATGAGCTGTTTTGTGTATTGATGTATTTCTCATGTGTGTGTTTGTGTTGTGTTTGCAGAGAGAGAATACTGTAGAGTCGCTGCAATAGCTGAAAAAGATGTCCTGCTGCAGATAAGGATGAAAAGAAAAAAGAAGCAGGAGAAAATACAGACGGCGATTTCTGAGCGGAGAAACTGAGATTAGATTTGAAGCAAGAGGATTTCCATTTAAACAGGTTTACTCCCTTTTTGTAAAGTAAAGAATGTAAGAAAATCTTTTTTTTTTTCAGTATATGCTCTTAAAAAATGCGGGATTAACTCAATGTTGGGTTAAACATGTACTTTGTTTAATAAAAAGAATTTACCCAATATTGGATCACATCAACCCAGCATATATGTATATTTACATACTGTATATAAACGAGTGACTATCAGCTGATTACAGTCCTGTAACTGCAGTGTGAGTGTAGATTATTGTGTCCAGCAGGAGGCGCACATGATGCGTTTTACACCAAAAGTGCTGGGTTGTTTTTAACCCAACATTGGGTCAAATATGGACCAACCGTAATTTTAATATTATAGTTAATTTATAGTTATATTAATAATAGTTTATGAGTATAATTAAATTTTTCAATTAAATTTAAATGATTTTTTTACCCAAGGGTTGGGTTTTTCCGTATTTGACCCACTGTTGGGTTAAAACAACCCAGTATATTTTATATTAGAGTGAACCCGTTGCTTTCTAGGAAATATTTCCAGTAATTTAAATGCTTATTTGGTTTATTATGAGTAAATATTCTAGTCAATTAAAAGGTTTATTTATTATAAGCATATATTGTAGTTGGCTTTATGAAATAAAAAGGTAAAATTTGATATTACACTCGATAATTTTCCCAATATTGGGTCACATCAACCCAGCATATATGTATGTTTACATACTGTATATAAACGAGTGACTATCTGCTGATTAAAGTCCTGTAACTGCAGTGTGAGTGTTGATTGTGTCCAGCAGGAGGCGCACATGATGCGTTTAACATAAAAAATGCTGGGTTGTTTTTAACACAACATTGGGTCAAATATGGACCAACCATAATTTAAATAATTATAGTTATAGTAATAATAGTTCATGAGTATAGGTACATTTTTTCAATTGAATTTAAATGACTTTTTTTACCCAATAATGTTTATATTTGACCCACTATAACAACCCAGTATTTTTTAGAGTGAACCTTTTGCTTTTATAGGAACCAAAGTTAGGTGATTTTTAAAAAACAAATTAAATATTTCCAGTAGTTTAAAGGGGTTATTTGGTTTATTATGAGTAAATATTCTAGCAAAGTAAAATAATTATTGTTTACTCATTATAAGCATTTATTGTATGGGAAACACCCATACACATTTATTTCTTTAAAAGTAATTTAAAATAATAAACCTGCGCATGTTGTTTTCTCTCAATCCTGCAGTGCTGCAGGTGGCGCTGTGACTCGCTCACGATCACCGCTTGTTATTATGAGGAAGAGTTTTGTTCACAGCCATAGATATTTACATTAGATGTCGCCTACCCTGTTGTTGTCTATTGGAAGGAATGCGTCAATAGAGCCACCATTTTAGTACAGGGTAGCGCTCCTTTGAAATGAATGCAGGACCAAGGTGCAGTGGAGGACTGTGGCCATCCAGAGCCAGAGATATACACATATATACATATATCTATGATCGGGAGTTTTCCCCGGTGGTCAGTACGCAAATATTTTTTTAAATGACGAAAATTATAATTTTACATCACTTTTCTACATCGATGGATAAGTGAGCGCACGGGCACTGCCGATAAAGAGTGTGTTTGTGTGCATGGAAATGTATTATCCTCCCTCCCTGTTAAATTTGATCTAATCCGTGTCCTGAAACACCCCCCCTCTCCTGCTTTCACTGCTCATTCTAACGGAGGGAGCGATTCGTTTGTGAATGAATCTCTGTTGTGAACGACTCGTTCACTTAGACGACAATAATACAAGTTTCTGGCACCGCAGCGTCTTGTTGTCATATTTCATTTACATTGTTTGCTGATTTTATTCAACAGAACTAGCATAAGCCTACAATTCAGTGCAAGTTGATGCTACTTTGCCTTATGGTCAGTGCAGTAAGAGACTGTATTATCATCAATAACGTTACTTGTTGAGCACAAAAGTTTGTAACATGTAAAAAACGAAATCTTACCTATGAAATGTTCTGCCTTTGTGCTTTGTTTTCTTTGTTTGCTCGTTACTACACCCGTAAGCAGCGCTAAAGTCCAGCATCTTCACATTGGCACACTGTCTTGACTAGTGCGGTTGAATGACATTTGTCCTGGGAGCACTGTACAAATGTGGCGGTGCTATTGACGCATGCTCAGGGTCCGTATGCGATATCTAGTGTATAAATCTATGGTTCACAGCATCACATGGCCAAACTATTTGAGTAGTTTTATATTAATTTATTTTATTCATACAGTGTTCATCATAATCTGAATAGGAAGGCCAGATGCTGACATATGGATGACATCGACGACATTGCAGAAACACACGTGGATTTTGCAAAAGATGAAAATGAACATCAGGATCGGCTAAAAACACCTTTGGGATGTGGTGGAACGGGAGATTGGCATCATGGATGTGCAGCCGACAAATCTGCAGCAACTGCGTGATGCTATCATGTCAATATGGAGCAAAATCTCGGAGGAATATTTCCAGTACCTTGTTGAATCTATGCCATGAAGGATTAAGGCAGTTCAGAAGGCAAAAGGGGTCCAACCCGGTACTAGTAAGGTGTACCTAATAAAGTGGCCGGTGAGTGTATATTGCGAGGTGAATATATTTTCACAAGATGACTCGAGTAACTATTTGGAAATAATACATAATTTTAAATGGATTGGGATGATTTTGTTGGAGAATGCATCTGCGTAAAATATACAAAATAAAACTAAATAAACTTCAGTAAAGTGATTTAACTTCAAGTAAACTACAAAGAATGCTGGCTTGTTTTAACTAGATCATAGATTATAACTCGCCAGTAGTTTGTCCATCTCAAAAACATAATGTTCACAACAAAAAAGGTCTTTTGGGTGGTGTTCCCATTAATATTAAGATCAGGTTACACTTTAATTTTATAAAGTGATTTTGAAGTGTTTTACATACTATATATAAACTAGTGACTGTCAGCTGATTAAAGTCCTGTAACTGCAGTGTGAGTGTTGATTATTGTGTCCAGCAGGAGGCGCACATGATGCGTTTTTCAAACACAAAATTCTGGGTTGTTTCAACTCAACGTTGGGTCAAATATGGACCAACCCAAAGTTGGGTTAATTTTTTACAATTTAATTTAAATAATACGTTTAACCCAAGAGTTGGGTGTGTCCATATTTGACCTAACGTTGGGTTAAAACAACCCAATAGGTTTTTTTTAAGAGTGAACCTGTTTCTTTCTAGGAAATAATGTTAATTACGGTATTTCTGTATTATTATTTTTCTTTTATCTAGTAATCTAAAAGGTACATCATTTATTGTATAGTGGGCTTTTTTAAATAATTGATATTACACTCATAAATTGGGTCAAATATTAGACAAACCCAAACTCTAGGTTAAAAAAATGAACCCAGTGGTTGGTTTTGTCCACATTTTACTCAATTATGTCTTGAAATTACATAATGAGTGTAATTAATTATACGTAGATGATGCATTATATTGCACATTAATATATAGATAATATATATATATTAGTTTAATGAATGAATGAAATATATTATTTGTTCA
This sequence comes from Danio jaintianensis, assembly GCA_903798115.1. Taxonomy (NCBI): domain Eukaryota; kingdom Metazoa; phylum Chordata; class Actinopteri; order Cypriniformes; family Danionidae; genus Danio; species Danio jaintianensis. The sequence continues at coordinate 12,920,162 of CAIGQV010019088.1, forward strand.
TATTTTCTTTTTCTTTATTATATATTACATTTTTAATATATTTTTGTTATTTTCAATGTCTCTGTAGTTTTAATTGTATTTTAAAATGATGAGTATTTATTGGTTTAGTAGTTTGTTTTTATACATTTTATTTTATTTTGACTAACACTTTAGTTTTGTAGTTGCATTTATTTCATATGTGTAAACTAGGTATTTCTGCTTGTTAAAATAAGTGTGCTTTTATTTATTTAGGTGATTTATTTTATTTTATTTTGAGTAACAAATTTTTTTAGTTGTTCATTCATTCATTCATTTTCCTTCGGCTTAGTTCCTTTATTCATCAGGAGTCGCCACAGTGGAATGAACCGCCAACTTATCAAGCATATGTTTTACACAGCGGATGCTCTTCCAGCTGCAACCCAGTACTGGGGACACACACACACACACACACACACACACACACACACACACACACACACACACACACACACACACACACACACACACACACACACACAGACAGACAGACAGACAGACAGACAGACAGACAGACAGACAGACAGACAGACAGAGAGGCCAATTTAGTTTATTCAATTCACCTATAGTGCATGTGTTTGGACTGGGGCGGAAACCGGAGCACCCGGAGGAAACCCACGCCAACACGGGGAGAACATGCAAACTCCACACAGAAATACCAACTGACCCAGCCGGGACTTGAACCAGCGACTTTCTTGCTGTGAGGCGACAGTGCTAACCACTGAGCCACCGTGTCACCAAAATATAAACAAATAATAAATATATTTCATTCATTCATTCATTAAACTAATATACTACACGTTAAGATAAATTAATTAAAATACTGCTAAAATTATCTATATATTAATGTGCAATATAATGCATAATCTACATATAATTAATTACATTCAAATAAAAAAACTGGGTAATTTCAGCCCAAAATCGAGTCAAATGTGGACAAAACCAACCACTGGCTTCATTTTTTTTAACCTAATGTCCAATATTTACCCAATTTATGAGTGTAATATCAATTATTTGCTTTTTTATCTTAAAAAGCAAATCATCTCAATCTCAATTATGACACATTAAATTAAAAAACAAATAATTGAGTCAAAATGACATCTTCAAAAGTCAATTATGAGTTAAAAATATACAGTATATATTAATCAGGAGATGAACAGCATGTTTTGACACGCTGTAAACAGATCAGACAGATGGTTTGAGTGTTTGTGTGTGTGTGTGTGTGTGTGTGTGTGTGTGTGTGTGTGTGTGTGTGTGTGTGTGTGTGTGTGTGTGTGTGTGTGTGTGTGTGTGTGTGTGTGTGTGTGTGTGTGTGTGTGTGTGTGTACAGTGTGTGTGTGTGTGTGTGTGTGTGTGTGTGTGTGTGTGTGTGCGCGTGTGCGTGCGTGTGTGTGTGTTACTCATGACCATCTGAACATGTTGCTGTTTAAACACACACTGACTCAATCATGAAGCACAAACACTGCAGACTCATGCTTGTGTTTCAATAATGTTGAGCTCAGAGATAATTATAAAAAACAAAGCAGGATATACACTCATTGGCCACTTTATTAAGTACACCTGTTTAACTTCTCATTAACACAAATTTCTAATCAGCCAATCACATGGCAGCAACTCAATGCATTTAGGCATGTAGACATGGTCAAGACGATCTGCTGCAGTTCAAAGCGAGCATCAGAATGGGGAAGAAAGGTGATTTAAGTGACTTTGAACGTGGCATGGTTGTTGGTGCCAGACGGGCTGGTCTGAGTATTTCAGAAACTGCTGATCTACTGGGATTTTCACGCACAACCATCTCTAGGGTTTACAGAGAATGGTCTGAAAAAGAGGAAATATCCAGTGAGCGGCAGTTCTGTGGGCGCAAATGCCTTGTTGATGCCAGAGGTCAGAGGAGAATGGCCAGACTGGTTCCAGCTGAGAGAAAGGCAACAGTAACTCAAATAAGCACTCGTTACAACCGAGGTCTGCAGAAGGGCATCTCTGAACGCACAACACGTCCAACCCTGAGGCGGATGGGCTACAGCAGCAGAAGACCACACCGGTTGCCACTCCTGTCAGCTAAGAACAGGAAACTGAGGCTACAATTCACACAGGCTCACCAAAATTGGACAGTAGAAGATTGGAGAAACGTTGCCTGGTCTGATGAGTCTCGATTTCTGCTGCCACATTCGGATGGTCGGGTCAGAATTTGGTGTCAACAACATGAAAGCATGGATCCATCCTGCCTTGTATCAATGGTTCAGGCTGGTGGTGGTGGTGTAATGGTGTGGGGGATATTTTCTTGGCACACTTTGGGCCCATTAGTACCAATTGTGTCAACGCCACAGCCTACCTGAGTATTGTTGCTGACCATGTCCATCCCTTTATGACCACAGTGTACCCATCTTCTTATGGCTACTTCCAGCAGGATAATGCACCATGTCATAAAGCGTGAAACATCTCAGACTGGTTTCTTGAACATGACAATGAGTTCACTGTACTCAAATGGCCTCCACAGTCACCAGATCTCAATCCAATAGAGCACCTTTGGGATGTGGTGGAACGGGAGATTGGCATCATGGATGTGCAGCTGACAAATCTGCAGCAACTGCGTGATACTATCATGTCCATATGACCAAAATCTCTGAGGAATATTTCCAGTACCTTGTTGAATCTATGCCATGAAGGATTAAGGCAATTCTGAAGGCAAAAGGGGGTCCAACCCAATACTAGTAAGGTGTATCTAATAAAGTGGCCAGTGAGTGTATATACAGTGTATATAGCTATGTATGTGTGTCACTGGTTTGAGCCCCAGCTGGATCAGTTGACATTTCTGTGTGGAGTTTGCATGTTCTCCCCGTGTTGGCGTGGGTTTTTCCTCCGGGTGCTCCGGTTTCCCCCACAGTCCAAACACATGCTCTATAGGGGAATTGATGAACTAAATTGTCTGTAGTGTATCAGTGTGTGTGTGTGTGTGTGTGAGAGAGAGAATGTGAGTGTATGGGTGTTTCCCAGTACTGGGTTGCAGCTGGAAGCTGCAATTGCAATTGCAATTGCAATTAATGCAATTGGTTTCATTTAATTTGTTGAAACTTGTTGAAAAAGTTGTGGAGTCAGACTTAAGAAATTGTACAATTATTTGAGCTAATTGATATTTAAATATTAACTTTTAAAAATTTAAAAAGAAATGTTTTCACGCAATACCTTTGTTTTGATTAATTTATTTTAATTTTACATTGTTGCATTGCTTCAGACAGCAGTGTGTTTTGTTTTCAGCAGTGCGACAGGAAGTGGCTGCTCGCTTCCTCTTCTTCTTTCTGTAAATATCTCACTGTGACATCAGGTTTTCCACTGACACACACACACACACACACACACACACACACACACACACACACACACCTAAATATAATTTTATGCTTGATAAAACAACATCAGCGTTTTTAGCGGCGAGCATTACATCAGGTTAACATACACTTTCTATCACATGTCGTGTGTATTAATAATAGTTACGTTATGAATGTGTCTGTGACTTCACTGCACTCCTAATTTAACTAATTAATTACGTTATGTGAAGCTGATTGGTTAATCTGACTCCTGATATATGAATAGAGATCTCGTCATGTCTTATTAGTCACAGACGAATCCTTTTAGACCATGAAAACATGATCTAACAATTGATATGTGCCCTTATTAGTGAACAAGGGCTTTAAATGGACTTCAAGTCAACACGAGGTAATCGGAACATAATAATAATGTATAATAAAACTAATTTAATATGTGTGTCATAACAGTTAATATGTTAATTTAAATATGAATACATAAACATCAATGTGAAGTTAGGCACTGGGTTATTTGAACTCAAAGTGGGTAAAATATGCACAAACCCAAATGTTTGGGTAATATTTGGTCCCTTAAGTTTAATTGGAAAAAGAAAATTAACCCAGCGGTAAATCTTGTAAATATTTTTCCCGAAATTGCATTGAAATAGCTTAATAAATAATATATATATATTATTATTATTAATATTATTATTATTATTAATTAATTTATTTTTTTAATCAGTTTGGGCCTGATTTCAAAGTTTTGGCATATGTAATTCATTCATTTCTTTCTTTTCGGCTTAGTCCCTTTATTAATCTGGGGTCGCCACAGCGGAATGAACTGCCAACTTATCCAGCACATGTTTTACGCAGCGGATGCCCTTCCAGCTGCAACCCATCACTGGGAAACACCCATACACTCTCATTAACACACATACACTACGGACAATTTAGCTTACCCAATTCACTGGAGCACCCTGAGGAAACCCACGCCAACACGGGGAGAACACACAGAAATGCCAACTGACCCAGCCGAGGCTCAAACCAGCGACCTTCTTGCTGTGAGGTGATTGTGCTACCCACTGCACCACCGTGAAATTTATTAGTTTACTTATTTAAATTGACATTTTTATATAGTCTATATTACACATATTCTGGCTAAATTATAGCCTACAGTAAATAAATTATATTTCTGTTTTTTTATGATTACTATTTACTATTTTAATTTCTTTTTAATTTTACCTTTAAGTTATGGAGATATCCTACAACATTAATGTTTTATTTTTTGTTATTTTGATCATAATATACTTATTATTACTTTATTTGATATTATTTTATTAATGTTTGTTAATGTAGTCAGTATTTCAGTGCATTCACACTTGTGCCCCATTTTTAAAAACCAGTTCATCTGAACTAGATAGTCAGGGGTTGCCACAGCAAAATGAACCGCCAACTATCCAGCATATGTTTTACACAGCGGATACCCTTCCAGCTGCAACCCAGTGCTGGGAAACACCCACACACTATCACATCCACACACACTCATACACTACGGCCAATTTAGTTTATTCAATTCACTTCTACTGCATGTGTTTGGACTGTGGGGGAAACCGGAGCACCCGGAGGAAACCCACGACAACACAGGGAGAACATGCAAACTCCACACAGAAATGCCAACTGGCCCAGCCGGGAGTTGAACTAGCAAACTTCTTGTCAGTGCTAACCACTGAGCCACCGTGTCGCCCTTAATTATGAATGTATATTTTTATTTTCAATTACTAATTTAATTTCTGACTTTAATGAACTGATGTAAGGAAGAACTCTACAGACCTGATGTATTTTCTATCATGTTTTTAATGTTTATTTAATAATTTTTATTTGCATATTTGATTTATCACCTTTCTTTTCTATTGTTAGGGAATTGGATTGTCTAAATTACACCGTAGATTTTCATTGTTTTATTATTAACGACCATTTATTAGTTTTTTCTTTTAAAATGTTGACGAGAAGGATCTTGATATGTTTTTTATTGTTGTATACAGTTTAAGTCAGAATTATTAGCCCTCCTGATTTATTAGCCCTTTAATAGCTAATCTAATAACTGATTTCTTTTATCTTTGCCATGATGACAGTACATAATATTTTACTAGTTATTTTGAAACATACTAGTATTCAGCTTAAAGTGACATTTAAAGGCTTAACTAGGGTAATTAGGGTAAAGTTAGGGTAATTAGGCAAGTCATTGTATAACAGTGGTTTGTTCTGGAGACAATCCAAAACAAATATTGCTTAAGGGGGCGAATAATATTGACCTTAAAATGGGTTTTAAAAAAAATTAAAACTGCTTTTATTCTAGCCGAAATAAAACAAATAAGAGTTTCTCCAGAAGAAAAAATATTATAGGAAATGCTGTGAAAAATTCCTGAATCTGTCAAACATCATTTGGGAAATATTTGAAAAAGAAATTCACAAGAGGGCGAATAATTTAGACTTCAACTGTATATTTGCAGCCGATTTTACTGTGTAGTTGAAGAATAAATATAAATATTGACTTCAACTACACAGTAAAAAATGGCCGTAATTTAAACTGTGAAAATTCTTAACCTGGTTAATAGTAAGTTTCCTTAACATATAAGTGAATAATGTAAACTCACTTTTCCAGAATTCCCTGCAAGACACTTTCTATGTTTGTCTTGACATTATTGTGGTCCTTTTTAGTTTTTTCCCACAGTGATGTACATTAGAGTTTTGTGTTGCATCTAATGTTGATAAATAATGTTTATTGCATTACTGTAATTGTATGTGTGTTACCATGACGGTGTTTCGTAGTTGTGTGAATAAAAACGTAGCGCTTTCTATATATTATTAGTTTCTCTGCTTGTGAAAAAAGTTGTTTGATATGAGCATTTCTTCATATATGACTTTCTCATTATTACCATGTGATTATGGTTGTGTTTTTGTCTTTGTAACAAAGGTATAATGTAGCTTATAGATGTTAGTACTTCAAAGATGCTGCCTGTTTTTCACCATAAATTTAACAGATTAACATGGTTATACAACATTTCTGTCTGGTTCCCAAATCTGATTGGCTGATAGCCGACATTCTGCAATAACAGCACTCCTACAGCCTCTTTTACCCTTGTGTATTACTCCGCCCACATAGAGTGACATGCAATAAACTCACTACAGTTTGACAAATATTGCAGCTGTTGGACAACATCATGTACTTTTGGGGCTTTTAGGTGAGGATGTAGTTGTTTAGATTGTAGCTATGCAGTTTATTTATAAGGATAGTGCCTATTTTTAAATATTTCTAATTTTGGAGATTCAGCTCGTCGGCGGCCTTTAGCGTGTCACTGAGCAGAGCAAAGACGGTTGACGCTCCGACCTCCGTGAAGTTGGCCCCCCACCCAACACAAAACGTCAGCAAAATAGTCTCATTCGTTTGCGCTCCGTTTGTGCTGCAAAAATATTCGTTTGTGCTGTTTTGGTTTTTGAGATATTAAAATAGTTTTTTTTAGGTCATTCAGCGGTCACGCAGCCCCCCCCACATGCTTCAAACTCACCCCAAATAGTCTCGTTCGTTTGTGCTGCGTTTGTGCTGGTTTATGCCAGTGAAAGATCCGTTTGTGCTGTTTCTGTTATTAAAATATTACACATTGAATTATGGGCGATGACGTCACCAGCCCCCCGACATGCTCCAAATTTAACCAAAATAGTCTCGTTGGTTTGTGCTCCGTTTGTGCTGGTTTGTGCCGGTAAAGGTTCCGTTTGTGCTGTTTTGGTTTTTAAGATATTAAAATAATATTTGTAGGTCGTTCAGCGGTCACGCAGCCCCCTCACGTGCTTCAAACTCACAAACAGCACAAACGATGCTTAACCGAACGAGACTATTTTGGATAAATTCGGAGCATGTCGGTGGCTGATGACGTCTTTTTTTAATATCTCAAAAACCAAAACAGCACAAACGAATATTTTTGCAGCACAAACGGATCACAAACCAACGATACTATTTTGGATAAATTTGCAGCATGTCGGGGGGCTGGTGACGTCATCGCCCATAATTCAATGTGTAATATTTTAATAACAGAAACAGCACAAACGGATCTTTCACCGGCACAAACCAGCACAAACGAAGCACAAACGAACGAGACTATTTTGCTGACGTTTTGTCTTGGGTGGGGGGCCAACTTCACAGGGGTGACGCTCCGCCACAAGATGGCGACGGAGACCGCATAATAAGTTAGAGGAGAAAAACAGCGTGGATTTCACACTACAGCTGAACAAATCATTACAGAACAGGTAAGTGACATTCTAAGTCGATCTCTCTCTTTTGTGTTTTGTTGTGCTGTATTTATACCAATTAATTTGCTTTACTTTGGCTTTTTCGGGGTTAATTATTGTGATATCCCGATTGCAACAGAGAAATACTGGGAAATCTCTGTAGACTGATGGCATTTCATGCTGTTCAGCCTTATCACTTTAGACATTACGCTAGAGAATCATTCAAATACTAGCTCTAAAGTGACGTCTGTGAATTAGTTTCTGCTGTTCTGAGGTCAGCTGCAGATGTGAATGAACGGCGGAAGAAAGCAGTTCCTCGTACAAAAGTATATTTGAGGCTCCGTGTTTGTTTTCTTTATTACATACACGATTATGCCGTCAAACTCTTGTATTAAAGCAACATCACACTCGTAGCAGTGCGATATGGCTGTATATTATATAGTCTACTTATATAGCTACTGGTGCTTGCTCATATGATGATATTCAGTGTCTGTTATCGTCCTGTTGTAATGTTATCATTTGAACCCCCCCCCCAAAAAAAAACAGCGCAGGCTTTATAAATAGCTCCTTTATTGTGTCTGTTTCATATTTCAGGCTAAATTTAGATCGGTGACATGTGGCTGGAACTAAACAGGGAAGCATCTTAACATTACATCTAAATGCAGAGCGATTTCTTCCAGCTATGCAAGGACAGATTTTTTTTATTATGGCTCTCATTACAACGGAGAAACTTAACCTTGTGCCCAATGTTAAATTTAGCTTCAATGTTACTGCTGCAGTTTACTTTCTGTTTACTGTGGATATAACAACCAGACACACACTACAGTAACTACAAAATACAGTAATGTTGCTTGTGAATAGTCATTATATTTAATTTGATATGAGAAGTTATTGTGGATGGAGTGTTTTTCAGTTCAAGTCGTGCTCTTTTTGGTTTTATTTTATTTTTTAATCATACATTTTATTTATTTATTTATTTGTACAATGAACAAAAAATATAAATGTATTTATTATATTTCATTATTAAATCAGTATTCATGCAAAAATTGTATATATTATGTTTACATTTTTTAATGACGCATAATGATATAATATAATATAATATAATATAATATAACATAATACATTTTTACTATTCATATTGTCAATATATAATATATAATCCACAATTATGTCAGATTAAATAAATAAACAGAATATAAAATAATCATTATAATAAATGTCATAATATAATATAAATACAATTAATACATACTTTATTATCTTTAATAATTTTTATTTTGGACTACAGATATTGTCCAGATATGTTAAATATAATTGCCCATTATATCAAATATAATAAATATAATATAATAGAATTTAATACATTTGTTAATATTCATATTGTCAATATATATATATATATATAATCCACTATTATGTCTGATTAAATAAGTAAATAAAAAGGATATATAATAATTGTTAGAATAAATGTCATAATATCTGTATTTTATGCATTATGTGTTATTTTGGACTACTCGTATTGTCAAGATATATAATATATAATTGACCAGATATAATAAATGTAGTATAATATAATATAATATAATATAATACATTTTTACTATTCATATTGTCAAGATATATAATATATAATCCACTATTATGTCAGATTAAATAAATAAACAGAATATAAAATAATTTTTATAATAAATGTCATAATGTAATATAACATAATATTCATTCATTCATTTTCTTTCGGCTTAGTCCCTTTATTAATCAGGGGTCACCACAGCGGAATGAACCGCCAACTTATCCAGCATATGTTTTACGCAGCGGATGCCCTTCCAGCTGCAACCCATCACTGGGTAACATCCATACACTCCCATTCACACACATACACTATGGACAATTTAGCTTACCCAATTCCCCTATAATGCATGTGTTTGGACTTGTGGGAGAAACCGGAGCACCCGGAGGAAACCCACACGAACATGGGGAGAACATGCCAACTACACACAGAAACGGCAACTGACCCAGCCGAGGCTCGAACCAGCGACCTTCTTGCTGTGAGTCGCCCATAATATAATATAATATAATATAATATAATATAATATAATATAATATAATATAATATAATATAGCCATCGTTATATCTGATAATCCTAAATGTACAGTAAATAAAGATCATCTTAACTACCCATTAAAATTGGTTTATATTATGTATACATCTGTATTTTATGCATTATGTGTTATTTTGGACTACTCGTATTGTCAAGATATATAATATATAATTGACCATTATATCAAATATAATATAATATAATATAATATAATATAATATAATATAATATAATATAATATAATATAATATAATATACCATTCTTTTTAGCCTCACATAGTTCATAAGCTGGTTTAATTTACATAAAAATAATAAATAAATATCAATTTACAACAATATATACACAATGTATGTTTTAAACTTAAATTTTTACTTTTCCTTCAACTAATATTATTACCGAACTGTTGCCATTCCCTTTCACACATATTCATATTTCAAAAGTAATTTTTATCTCATCATGACCTGACTATTTTTGCGCTGGCCTTTGGGGATTATGTGTCTTCATTGTTGCGTTTTTAGCGTGTGATGGTGTTAAAGTGTGCAGCTGTTGTCTCCAGAGACGCCCACCGAGGGCTCAAATACAGTCAAAATATCAGCGCTCATTCCAGCTGAAGTGGTACACACAGCAACAGTAACCAGAAAAACACTCACACTGTATACATGAGGCTTACAAGTGGAAACAAGAGACGCTGTTTAACTCGTAGTGACCATCTTTACTGCAGTAGTAGATATGAAATGAAGCATACTTTACAGTATACCACAGGTCTGCTGAATGCTTAATTCTGATTGGCTGATGAACATTGTATTATTTTTTTAGATAAACGAACATTTTGAGAAACAAGTATTATTTCCCCCCATTTATTTCTGCTTTTGAATTGCATTATGGGACCTTGGTCTTTCTTTCAACAACTTTTAACCATGAAAAGTTCGAAAAAGTGACTTTTATGAACATTTTTAATCATTTAAAGTGATATATTGTCTGTGTTGGTGTTTTATTATGCTACAAAAACCTTACTATAAGCTGCCAGTACATTTTCTGTTTACAGATTTATTTCTCTATATATTATTTCTGATACATTATATTATCTCAAACGACTAAAATGTCAATTAAAGTCACTTTTTCAACATCAAAAGTCAACAGAGCAGAGATCAACATCCCATAATGCAATTCACAACCATAAATACAGAAAGGTTCTGTCTGGTTCTCGAATCTGATTGGCTGATAGCCGTGAGATATTCTGCACTTGTACAGTCGTGGCCAAAAGTTTTGAGAATTCCATAAATATTGGAAATTGGAAAAGTTGCTGCAGTTTTTATAATAGCAATTTGCATATACTCCAGAATGTTATGAAGAGTGATCAGATGAATTGCATAGTCCTTCTTTGCCATGAAAATGAACTTAATCCTGAAAAAATCCTTTCCACTGCATTTCATTGCTGTCATTAAAGGACCTGCTGAGATCATTTCAGTAATCGTCTTATTAACTCAGGTGAGAATGTTGATGAGCACAAGGCTGGAGATCATTATGTCAGGCTGATTGGGTTAGAATGGCAGACTTGACATGTTAAAAGGAGGGTGATGCTTGAAATCATTGTTCTTCCATTGTTAACCATGGTGGCCTGCAAAGAAACGCGTGCAGCCATCATTGCGTTGCATAAAAATGGCTTCACAGGCAAGGATATTGTGGCTACTAAGATTGCACCTAAATCAACAATTTATAGGATCATCAAGAACCTCAAGGAAAGAGGTTCAATTCTTGTTAAGAAGGCTTCAGGGCGTCCAAGAAAGTCCAGCAAGCGACAGGATCGTCTCCTAAAGAGGATTCAGCTGCGGGATCGGAGTGCCACCAGTGCAGAGCTTGCTCAGGAATGGCAGCAGGCAGGTGTGAGCGCATCTGCACGCACAGTGAGGCGAAGACTTCTGGAAGATGGCCTGGTGTCAAGAAGGGCAGCAAAGAAGCCACTTCTCTCCAAGAAAAACATCAGGGACAGATTGATCTTCTGCAAAAAGTATGGCGAATGGACTGCTGAGGACTGGGGTTAAGTCATATTCTCCGATGAAGCCCCTTTCCGATTGTTTGGGGCATCTGGAAAAAGGCTTGTCCGGAGAAGAAAAGGTGAGCGTTACCATCAGTCCTGTGTCATGCCAACAGTAAAGCATCCTGAGACCATTCATGTGTGGGGTTGCTTCTCATCCAAGGGAGTGGGCCCACTCACAATTTTGCCCAAAAACACAGCCATGAATAAAGAATGGTACCAAAACACCCTCCAACAGCAACTTCTTCCAACAATCCAACAACAGTTTGGTGATCAATGCATTTTCCAGCACGATGGAGCACCGTGCCATAAGGCAAAAGTGATATCTAAGTGGCTCGGGGACCAAAACGTTGAAATTTTGGGTCCATGGCCTGGAAACTCCCCAGATCTTAATCCCATTGAGAACTTGTGGTCAATCCTCAAGAGGCGGGTGGACAAACAAAAACCCACTAATTCTGACAAACTCCAAGTAGTGATTATGAAAGAATGGGTTGCTAATCAGTCAGGATTTGGCCCAGAAGTTGATTGAGAGTATGCCCAGTCGAATTGCAGAGGTCCTGAAAAAGAAGGGCCAACACTGCAAATACTGACTCTTTGCATAAATGTCATGTAATTGTCGATAGAAGCCTTTGAAACGTATGAAAGTGCTTGTAATTATATTTCAGTACATCACAGAAACAACTGAAACAAAGATCTAAAAGCAGTTTAGCAGCAAACTTTGTGAAAACTATTATTTGTGTCATTCTCAAAACTTTTGGCCACGACTGTACATTTATGTGAATCTGAAATGCATTACTTAGGCTACATTCTGTTGCACGTTTCAGATGAGAAATCCACTAGAGGGCACTGTCTACATTTTTACAAATCTGAAATACATTACTTGGGGTGTGTTGTGTTGTACATCTCAGATGACAAATCCACTAGAGAGAGTCAAGTCAAGTCAAGTCAAGTTTATTTCTATAGCGCTTTTCACAATGTAGATTGTGTCAAAGCAGCTTAACATAGTTCTAGTAAAGTCCAGATTTCAGAGCTGAAGTTCAGTTTAGTTTAGTTTAGTGTGGTTTAAATTTCACTGCTGAAAGCTCAAACACTGTAGAGCAAATTCACCGAAGCACAGCTCCACAAGTCCCGATCCGAGCAAGCCAGTGGCGACAGTGGCGAGAAACAAAAAACTTCACCAATTGACGAAGTGAAGGGAAAAAAAAACCTAGAGAGAAACTAGGCACTGTTAAGCACGACCATTTTTCATCTGGCCAAATTCCTGTTCAGAGCTGCAGTCTAGGCGCTGGAGGCTGAAGAAGCTGGACGTCCATCGACGTCCAGAGAGCTGTCTACATTTATGTGGATTTGATATGCACTACTTAGGGTACATTTTTTGTACGTTTCAGATGAAAACTCCAAAAGAGGGCGCAGTCTACATTTTTACAAATTTGAAATACATTACTTGGGGTATGTTTTGTTGTATGTTTCAGATGAAAAATCCACTAGAAGGCGCTGTATTTATTTTTTTGTGAATATTAGGGTACGTTTTATTGTATGTTTCAGATGAGAAATCCACTAGAGGGTGCTGTCTACATTTATGTAAATCTGAAATTAATACTTAGGGTACGCTTTGTTGTACGTTTCAGATGACAAATC